>JZSA01001591.1:0-25457 GCA_000956155.1 Cotesia vestalis
ACACACACACACACACACATATATATATATATATGTATATATATATTTATATATATATATATACATATATATGTAGGTATACATCCAGACAGAGATACCCTCGCGAGAGTAGTCAGGGAAGCTTCCTAGGACCTCAGAACGTCGAGATCTAATGAAAACTCGATTTTTGCAAATCGGGGTAAAACCAATAACTTTTCGAGGGCGGGAAGTTAAAGAGAAAAAACGAATTAAATCACTGAAATAATTGAATTTCTTCAATTGTGTTCGTCTTTTGGTCATTGACACATTTTCAAAGTAGTGATAATAATTTTTATTACTATTATTTACTTTGAAAAATTTGTAAAGTTTTAATCTCTGCTTCACCCTAGAAAGCATACACGATAAAATTCTCATTAAATCCCAGCTCACTCTTCTACGACCTGAATTTAGACGTATAAGTTTCAAACAGAGTCTTAAAATATGAACTAAACCCCTACTGAATACTCCTCACCCTGACGCAAGACGAGTTAGGTTGAAACGGAATTTTAAAATTTAAACTGAACCCCAACTCAATACTCCTCATCCTGACGCAAGACGAGTTAGGTTGAAAAAGGTTCTTAAATCTGAGCGGCATATGTCTACATCAAAGGAATCAGGGTCTACTAGGTTGAACTGGAGTTTAAAAATTTCGACTCGGGTAGACAAAATTACACGACAGTAATTAATAACATAGCTTGGAAGAAAAGAACAAAAGAAACCGCCGTTGCTCCTGATGAGAGTAAGGATGGTTTTTTTTTATGAAATTTTACAAATTTGTAACGGGTATTTTTTTTTATAGTTTCTGAAGAAAATCTCAAATTTTTCAAAAAAATTGTAATTGCTCTAAAGAAGAACATTACCTGGCAGGGTGATTCTGAATCCCGAGATAAGGTAATAATTGGAAACTTTCATTTTGATTTCTCGTTTTTATTTTCTTCTTTTTCTAGTCAGTGCATCATCTCCTGGAATCTGGTCCGAGTAAGGTAAGCTTCACTTCATGTTTTATTATACATCTAACAAATGGCCTTATGATTAAATTGCATATTTTCTGAGGGTATGTAAAATTAAACACAATTATTTATTTTATTCAATAATTTGACAGGCTAAAATCTGGGAAAGTTACATCTATTTTCCAAAAAACGTGATTTCTTATATCGAAAGAAAATACTCCATATCTCCGGATATATCAGATTGGAAGGCACTGGTGAAAGAGGCACTAGCATCCCACACTTTTTTTAAAATAAAATTCATTTTTTTTTATTTACATTATTATTAATTTACATTTATTAAAATTTATTTTTTATCTTTTAGTTTAGTTTTCTATATAAAACGTCTTTTTATTTTTTTTTTTAATTATTATTAATTTTTTAGTTTTTAATTTGGTTTATTCACAAAAGCATGATATTTAGTTTTTTTAAACTATAATCTATATTATTTCGAGAATAAGCAAAATTTTATAGCCACACGGTAAGAATAAGATTACACTGGATATCATCCTAGATTATACTAAGTGAAAAATTTTTTTAGATAGTAGCTAGTATAATCCAGATTATAATAAGTATAATCCAGATATCACACAGTATAATCTGGATTACAATGAGTATAATCCAGATATCATGCAGTATAATCTTGATTTTTTTTACCACAGATATCACTAAGTATATTCTGGGATGATATTCAGTGTCATCTTGTTCTTTCCGTGCAATTTATTTATATTATAAAATAGGTTTTTCTCACCTCCGGGCGGAAAGCGTCAATTTTCCTCCCGCTGCGCTAAACGAAAATGCCGCTTTCCGCCTCCGTCGAGGAGAAAAATAGTATACAGCCCTTAGGAAGTAAAAAAGAAAACCTCAGATCACATATTTGTTGACCTCGGCTTCGCCTCGGCCAACAATTACATGTGATCTGAGGCTTTTCTTATTTTCCTTCCCAAGGGGTGTAATATACTATTGTACAGGCTGGGCCCAATCAAGAACAAAAGAAACGATTTCGGAGACTGAATTTGTTAACTACATTAATAAATTCATAGGAAATAAAAGACAGTCAACTGGAAAAATAAAACCACAAGGAAATAAGCTAACCATCACTAAACATTCCGAGTCGGACAGCTGTGAACCCAAGACAAATTATAATTTTCCTGAAAAAGAGGATGAGTTTCTTCACGAAAATTATGTAAATTTACACCCACTAGACATGTCAACTTTCAATGTTAATGTTCCGGGTCAGTTTAAACATAATTTCAATTGGAATTTAAATTATTCAGCATTAAGTCGTGAGTATCCAATTAATTTATTAAATGACAATGTCTTCTAACAATCAATGAATATTCTTCATGACGACTATGAGGAGGAAAACCCTTCATACCTCAATCTTTAAAAAAATAAAAAATTCATGATTTCAAGTTTTATTCTTTAAAGTCACCGACAAAAATTATTGATGTTTTGTTGTATTTATGAATGTATTTAATACTAATTTATGTTTTAACGTAACTGACAAATTTTAGAAAATACCTTTTCACTATTTTCATTATTTTTTATATTATTATAACCTGTTTAATCTTATTTTATCTGTATGACTACTTAAAAAGTACTACCTACTGTAATGATTTTATTTGTATTTGTTTCTAACATTATTTTTAATTTCAAATAATAAATAAACAATCATATTCATATTTTTTCGTTTGATTTAAAAAAAAAAAAAAATACTTTTATTAGAAATATTTAATAAGAAAATATTTACATTTATTTATATTTGCATACATTTTTATTGAATTTGGGAATTGACTTATATTTTTAATATGAATTTTTTCAATAATACGAAAAAATTATAAATGAAATCGTATATTTAAATAAATACTGGAACAATGAGTGATATGGCAATATTAGTTGTGAATAATATTGTAAAATATGTGATTGTTTTAGTTTTTAATTCAATGAATGGCAACATTTATAATTATTGTATGATATTGAAGAAATTCGTAGAAAAAATTATAGGTCAAAATATTAATAAATGTAGGTCAAGGATAACCAGGGTCTAGAGGGGTTTTAATTTAAAAATTTTTAAACTCCGTTTCAACCTAACTCGTCTGAAAACGGACTTAAGTAGACGTTACCAGAGTGAAACGGGGTTTAGTATCAATGCAGTACCTCATTCCCTAAAACCTATTTCATTCTGTTTCACCCTGACTCAGACTATCTCAGGTTGAAATGGATTTTAAGCCAAAAAAAATTTCGACTCGGGTTGTTAAGGAAATTAATAATGTTGATGATATAACTGCTGCAAGACTGCCTACTGAGTCACATTATTGAAGCGTGCAATTCAACGTACTCTTAAGAAAAATAATCCTTATCTTTTAAAAGCCTTTTCTTGACGTAACCTTGTCATTCCAGTCGAATATCAAATGACGAATAATGGCAAGCAATTCTTATTGTTTGACAGCGGTATAATGATGATAGGTACTTGACATTTTTAAGAGAGTCTAATCTTCATTACTTATCAATGTTATGTCAGATTTATGATGTATATTCTAATTTTAATTTCGGTCCAAGCAATTACCTATAGACCGGGATCTAAGGACCCTGATAAAACAAAAAGATTCGAAAGAATTAGAAATAACTTGATTTTTAATCATTTTTAATGATTTCTAATCCTTCCAATTCTTTCTCTTATGGGCGTTTAACACGGAGAAATTCTTTTTAATTCTCTTTTTTAATCAGAGGAGTTTGAATAGAAGGGGAAGGAGTCGGAAATTTTCTCTTTTTGTTAAATGACAAAAAAATTGTACGTTTCAATTTTTAATTTACTGCAAAAAAACAAAAAGAGAATTGACAAATATATTAGCCCGAGTCGAAATTTAACGCCGACACAGAACCTCCATAAGTAGGATACCACTCGGACTTGTGGGCTCAAAGTAGATTCTAGTGGCATGTTAAATTAACTCCGACTTTAGACCTTGTAGTGGCCGAAATTTCCGTTTTTAACACTAGCAGGTCCAAAGTCGGAGCTGGTAGAAATAAAAATTAAGTCCGATATTAGACCCCTGTATTCTACTTTATGATAGTAATAATAACAACACAATAACAGCAATATGGTAATAATAATAATAATAATAATAGTTAATTTTAAAGTCTGGTCTATGCCGTTTGAAAAAAAAATGATGAGAAAAGAACTTTTTAAGAGTCAATTTTTTATTTTAATTTTGATGTAGAGCTAATATGCAAGTTTAGACCGTTTGACTCTTAATTTGAAACTAACTTTCGAAACTTATAGAAATAAAGTGAAATTCGCATTCCGTTCTAACCGAGATTCGAACTCGAGCCGCGCGCTTGTCAGACCGATAACTAACCCCTACACCGTACGACCGATGAGTTGAAGCACATCTCATCGTTCTTATAAACTAAATCTACAAGGTAACGAAGTGGGACGGCTTATTATTTATATAATTTATGTTATTTAATATTGTGTTTTGATGAAAATCAACAATTTTTTACAAATGTTTGGTAGTTAAAAAAATGCAAAAGTCAACTTCTTATATTACTGAAGATTTTGTACATACTTCTGCATATTTTTAATATTTTACTGTAAGTTATAATATTTAAAATTATTAATATTAAAAATTCAACTGTAAATCGTTATATTTTAATTTTTTTAAGACCATTTTAATTTTGACGGTACGCAATTGTTTTGGTTAAACAATAAATTAAGAAAAACACTTGTTAATACGAAAAAAATACAAATTATCATCCCATTATTTCTGATTTTTATTGGAAATTAATATCTGTTTGAATTATTTGGCGTTAAAATCTGTAATTGAAGTGAATAAACGAACAAAATATATCATGCGTTAAAAAAATAAGAAATTATATCATGTGTCAAGTCTGACTTAAAGATTTCGTCCCAATAATGAAAAAAAAAAGTTGAAATTAATTTATTATTTTATATATCGGCGTCGTGCATTTAATTTTTTAATGCTCAAAATCACAATACTATATATAACTGCATAACTTTACTTAATTTAGAAGTTGCAAAAAACAAAAAAAAATTTTTAACTTCCCGCTAAAAATCTAAGATTTTCAAAAATCGGGAAGTTATTGTTTTCACCCCGTTTTGCAAAAATCGAGTTTTCATCAGATCTCGACATTTTAAGGTCATAGGAAGCTTCCCTGACTACCCGCGTAGAGTCAAATGAAACTGAAAAAAAAATTTGACAATTTTAAGCAAATTTAAAAAAAAATTTTTTCGTTGCTCATTTTACTCCTTTTTATAGTTTAATTTTTCATTTTTCACCAGTATTATGATATTGCTTCTGCGATGCTGCATTATTTTCACGTTTTATAATAAAAAACATGATTTTCTTTATACGCTCTTTTGACTTTAAGAAAAATTTTTATAAAACCAAAAGGGCATAATATACCTTTGAAATACGCCCTTTTAGCGTTGGTAAATTAAAAATTTGTTTTTTACTGATCTTAACGTTTAGGACGATTCTGAGCTGATTAGCAAAAAAAAAATTTTAATCTTTAATTTTTTTTTAATATCATAAATATTTTAAAAATAATTAGTAGAAATTTATTAATATTAAATGGCTGATATTGTCGGGCTGGAGGGTTCAAAATCGGACCTCTCGGTGAATATTTGGACCCCTGGGTTCGAAGTCGGAGTTAAAGGACTACAGGGTTCTCAGTCGGATCTATTCCGGGTTAGAGGAATCTATATAGGCTTTAAATTTCGACTCGGGAGTCCATAACATAATCAAATTGAAAACTTTATTCATACAATATAAACTGTGAGTTTAACTGGCACAACACAAATTAATAAATTATAATTTTCGATCGGTCTTAGAGAAACTTACAAAAGGTTTTAATATAGTTGAAACGTTGAAGATTGGGTTGACAATAATGAACAAATAGTCGTACCTGATATAGTCTTGATCCTATGACTTCTGGGGTTTAAAATTAATTGACGATAATGATTTAGTTCTTTGTGATTTATAAGCTGATATTTTTCGAAAAAAAAAACTATAATACAAAAACTGGTAAATTCACACTGTTTGTTTGACTCAAATGCGCAGATTTATTTGAAATAAATCAAAAATAGATATTTAATATTAACAAATTTCCTTCATTTAAATTGTAACCAGGGTGTTTTGCCCAGGTTCAGTTAGCTACCCCTTTCCTCCTTAGAAAGGGCGCCACTGGGATTTTAGACACGGTGTCCCAGAAACCGGGGAACATGAGAGGGAAAAGACAGGGTCGTGAGAAGTCCGAGAAAGGCTGTAAATAAAACTGAGAAAATTATTTTATAACAATTAAAATGATTTATTCAATCAATTTTCAAACTTAACAATTTGACTTATAACTAACTTAATTGTGAGAACCTCTCACCTACGTTGGCCCTTGCCGAATTAACTTAATCGTGAGAACCTCTCACCTACAATGGCCCTTGCCAATTTTTCTTACAACTAATTAACCAATTTTCTATTACCTCGTCACTCCGACGGAATACCTTAAATACTATAATTTTCCTCGTCAGCCTGACGGCATATCAATTTACCTCGTCGACCTGACGGAATACCTTAAAATACTATATTTTTCCTCGTCAACCTGACGGCATATCAATTTACCAAATTTCTACGTCAACCTGACGGACTATTAATTTACCTAATTCCACGTCAACCTGACGGATTCTTAATTTTATCATTTATTCCTTAACTTACTTATAACATCGTCCACCGGACGCTAACTCACTTTCTCTTAATCCTATTTCTACTAAATTCTCCGAATGACTAATTATCTAAATCCTTGGAATTTTACGCTTAACAATTCTTTAATACAAAATATCAAAATTAACTAAATTAATTTATTACCAAAATTTACTAAATTAATTAAATTCAGCCCAACGGCCTAGAATTAATTTTACAAAATTTCAAATTACAAATTCTACCAATTTTAACAAGCCTTATTAAATATTTAACTTATATATTTTCCAAAGTGACCTTGACTATCTAAATTACACAATTGCTTTTACTATTTCAAATTTTAGCAAGATAATTTTACTTAATTAATTTCTGATAACTAAAAGACTTGTAACAACTAAATAATTGACATTGCTGAATAATTTACTTATAAAAGAATCTATTAAATTAAAAGTGACATCTGAGACAATAGCGATCATTAATTGACAAAATTTTATTACAGTTAATTCGGCCTCTCAATTTACAAATTCAAGCTTGGCCTGAAATAATTGTAATAATAATACCTGACTTAACTTTTCCAATTCCCCAAACGTTGACCGATGTCATGGTTGAAAACTGGCGAAATCAGCGGCTGGTTGGTCTCTCTCGTTTCCAATAAACTATCTGGCTCCAAGCAAAGGGTTCCCAAATTCCGGATCGTACATTGACTTCCTTCTTGATGGTCCCAAATCTTGATGACAGGATTTATTACACAGCACTCCACTGACTCACTGTTTTGTCAAAGGCCTCACTGTCTCAGAAGCGCCACTGGCTCAAAAGCGTTACTTGTTCCAAGGCCTGGCTCAAAAAGCCTCGATGTTTCTTTTGTCGGCTCTTTTATAACCCTCAACTCCGAGTTCTCGAACTTTCCTATTGTCAACCCCGCTTCGTTTTGGGGACAGCAGTGGGGACTTTCGATTTGCACGCCCGGTGACAAGTCTGAACTACTTGTCAAAAATCGAACGGTAAGGGAAAACCCTCATTTATCGTGGCGTCAATAAAGTGGTCGATAACGACCATGGGAAGTTCAGTTTTCCCTGTCACAAAATATACATTATTTTGAATCAAATACAACTTCGTTTTGGTTTAGTTAATATAATCGACTTATTATTTTCATTTAAATAAAGATTTGTTAATTATTAACAAATCTCGCTTTAAGTAAATGACGCCTGGTACCGCTACGGTCGCCACTTTTTCTATCCCGTTAGATTCCTATATTCTAGAACATCATCTTTTATTATTATTTAAATTATTTATTATAGAAGTTTGGAAAATCCAAAATTGAACGCCTGATAATCTCATTTTTCACAATAAAATTAATTAAAATAAAATATAAAATGCAGAAAAACACCTCAATAGTCAATGTAACTTTACCGGGACTTGCAAATAAGTACCATTTATAGATATCAGATGGAGTTATATTCACGAGGTTACAACTTAAGATTTTACATTTGACTTTTTTTTTTTTTTACTTATTTTTATTCAATAAACAAATTAAAAAAAATGCTTTTAAAGAAGTTTAGCAATTTTTTGTTGTTTTTTTTTTATCTTCATTACTGCTAACAATCAAATAATTAATCAAATTAAAATAAAAAATTTAAAAAAAAAACAGAAAACTGCTATGGTTTAGTAGCGCCATAACTCTAAGGTGAGGGAAAAAATACTATAATAAAAATGTATAGATAAATATACAAAACAATCAACAGTCATATATTAGGTTTTTATAAATAATAATTCAACGACAGTGAATTGAATGCTCATATTAATTAAGAAATTCTGTCGTGTGTTACTTTAGATAATTGAAAAAAAATTATTCCGGTACGATCATTTTTTCGACCAATTTTGATGCCACATCCATCCATACACGTACGTCCAGAAAAGATTATGTTTAATGTTATTATTTACTATGGTAAGCAAAAAAATTGTTATTGAAATATATTTTATGTTCCTCAAACACTATTTGACTTGATATTAGTGCACTCAAACTAACCTGTAAGTGCAATATAAATAACAAAAAATCAATTTCATTTTCGAGAAAACTGCTTTTTTTGAAATGTCGAGAGTAGAGCACAACCTCAACGCTTCGCTAATACGGCGTGCAATAAAATAAATGAAAGTATATATGGGGAATTCCAAGCTAAATCAACCACTTTTGAACTCGACCCCTTTGGATTTAGCTGAAACTTTGTCATTCTTTTCTACCCTTTGAAAAACATTTTTGGGAATTTTTTCAAATGTTTTTGTCCAACCCAAAGAAAATTATGAATTTTTTAAAAAAATGGCTTTTTTATTTTCAAATAACCATAAATTTTTTAGAAATTGACTTTTGGGTACCTTTTTTTTTAAAAAATTTTTGTTTCTGAATGAACTTTTCCGAAAAATAAATGAATAAATAATAAATAAATACTATTTAGTTAAAAAAATCTTAGAGACAATCTGGACTTGAATAAAAGATGTCGTCCGATTTAGACACCGACATCACTCAAGTTTACACTGTGTCGTAGATTACGCCGTACGACATCAATTGTGAGATTCTAGATAGTTGTTTAAATGTTTCCAAGTGGGAAGGGGGGCCAAATCGGGCCTCCTGAAATTTTCAATATCCAAAAATATTTGGGGGCAAAATCGGTCCCCAACATTTTTAACTCTCAAAGTGTTTGAGAGGTATAATGGGCTGATTATACTTTAAAAACCAAAAAATATTTTTCCGTTAAACGCGTTTTAGAATTTTTGAATTATAGAAAAAATTATATGGGTAAAGTACGAACTAGTCGTGAGTTAATTAAAAGCATTATTTACTATATTTTTTTGTTAAAAAACTATTTTTCTCACAGAAGCTCCCCTGATTATTTTTGCGATAGTGTGTGTGTGTGTGTTTGTCTGCATGTGCAACTATGTAACTTGCTTATCCTATTCCTATTCTTATTTCCCATACATGTCGTGAACGATAAGAAACCGAAAAAAGTTTTTTTTCACTCGAGGGGCAGGGAGGGGGGGTATTAATGATTCATACAAAAAAAGGCATGTTTTTTGTGATTTTTTCGCCACGACGCAGTTGAAACCTCTCTATGAAAACTAATGGTATGGTAAAATATGATTTTCGAAGAATATTATATAAAATTTTCACCAAGCAATATTAAAAAATACGGCAATGTCAGCAATTATCCGGACGTGTCTCGGAAATAAAAAGTAAAATTTCAGTGCCCCTCATAACTTGATGCTGGATCATCTGAAATCAAAAAATAATAGTTCATTTGCTAGATAATTGTTTTCCCCAGGTAACGCTGACAAGGGTTTTTCGAAATTTCAATTTTTCACTTTTTTGGAACACTTTGGAGGCTCAAATTAGCCGATTTTTTTTCGTAAAAATTGGGTTTTTTCCTTCAAAGTGTTCCATAAAAGTAAAAAATTGAAATTTCGAAAAAATCTCGACAACGTTACTTGGGGAAAATTAATATCCAAAACGAATGAACTATCATTTTTTTATTTCAGATGATCCAGCACCAAGTTTTAAGATGCACCGCAATTCTTCTTTTTTTCCGAGACACATCCGAATAATTGCTGCCATTGTCGTATTTTTTAATATTTCTTCGTGAAAATTTTATATAATATTCTTCGAATGTCATATTTTTACCATTAGTTTTAATAGAGAGATTTCAACTGCGTCGTCGCAAAAAAATCATAAAAATATGCCTTTCTTTGTACGAATTAAGTTTAACTCCCCTTTAACTTCGACATTTCTTTTCGGATCGTATTTGATGAGATAGAATAATTTTCAGAACCCAAAAAATCACGTCAATCACCACTAAGAACGTCGAAATCGGTTGATTGGTTCGTGAGTTATCGTTGTCAAAAAAATTCGGAAAAAGTGAATTTTTCTAATTTCTCTAAGATTTTCGGTTCGATCAGCTTGTGTCCAAAAGTTTATCATAGATGTTGAGAAACTGCGTGGAATACTGCCAACCGCGTGAAAATCGATTTATTTATTCAGAAATTATTGAAGTTCTAAAATTAAAAAATTACTGTTTTATTGAACTTCTATCCAACTTTTGAGCTCGAAAAGCTCAAAATCTTAGAACAGCTTACTCTATGAGCTCAAAATAACATATTAATTATATTTTTGAGCTCGAGAACATCATGAGTGCAATTTTAAGAGCTTATTTATGGAATTTTTATTATTTATTATTTATTTATTTATGGAATAGTTGCTATTCCCAAATATTTGACGAGTTTCAATCTTCAATCTTCAATATTGTACAGTTAACGCCGTATTTCATACTAAGCTTTAAATTTCAAAAATGTACTTCAAAGCTGAAATACATCATTCATTACTTGAAAAATAATACTTTATCAAACTTCCATCAAACTTTTGAGTTTCAAGAGCACAAAAACATCATACAACAGCTATTCTTTTGAGCTTGAAAAGCTGAAAATAATAAGAAACTTATGTTCTTAAGCTTAAAGAAACAATCCCTCATTAAAAACATCGATTGAAAAGGATTAAAAATGATTAAATTTAAATACTTTTGAATACTTTCAATTCTTTTTCATGTATATATAGATATACAGTTTACATGGGGTGACTGATTTCCAATACTTTTCAATCAATATTTTTAATCAGGGATATAAAAAGCGAAATTAAAGTGCTTATGTATGAATTTAACGGGAAGTTATAGGAATCGTCTGAAGGATAGAATGTCTTGCTAATTTTTTATTATTAAATTCAGCTAGCAAGTGCAAATAAAATATTTTTTTGTATATTTATTTATTAAGATAAGTTTGTTCATTATCAATGTCGTGATTATTATATAATTAAAAAATTAAAATACTTTATGTCTATAAAATATATTGATTGTTTATGAATCGCAATTTATTTCTCTTGAAATTATCTTCTTTTTTATATTTTCTCCGATGTTTTTAACTTTTCATCCTTATAAATTCTATATCAATTTCTTTTTTATTAAATTTATTTGACAATCAATATCTTTAATGTGCTTTATCATACTTTTGTTCACATATAATTAGTAATACTCATAATACTTTAACAAAGTTAATCAGTTTCCCACATGTTTGGCATTTTAACAATGAACTTGCAATCATCTATCTCACGTATCACAACGCATAGAGCAATTACTTCATTGCTAGATACGAAAACCATTGTATATGTTGATTCAACTTGCTTTATGTAGTCTGTATGTAATACACTTCGTTTTTCTTTCAATTTTCTCACAATTAATCCACTTATTTTTCCATTTTCCGTTTCTAACTCTACAATATCCTCAATTGATGCATACTTTACATTTTTATAATAAACGTAACTGTTACAAAATTTACTATCTGGATTTTTATCTATTGTTCGATAAATGCAATTATTAATTTTTGCATCTTCGTATGAGACAATGTTGGCATTTTTGTATTGTTCTGGAATACAAGAATGAGAACTTGTGGTAGGTTTCCCCTTTCCAATAAATTGACTACTATCGTCATTTAAATTGAATGTTGGAAATAACGAGTCTAAAAATTGTTTTGTTATGTCGGTGTCCAAGTCAAACGACATCTATTCTTCATTCCCAGATTGTCTCCAAGATTAATTCAATAAAATAGTATCTATTTATTAAGTATAAAATTATTTAATAAACAATTACCCAGAATGTCGCAATTGTTGTCGTACGACGTAATCTACGACACAGTGTAAACTTGAACGATGTCGGTGTCTTAGTTGAACGACATCTATGATTCAATCTCAGATTGTCTCAAAGATTAATTTAATAAAATAGTACCTATTCATTTAGTATAAGATTAGTTAAGCAATTATCTAGCATGTCGATATTGGTGTCGTACGACATCATCTACGACACAGTGTGAACTCGAGTTATGTGGGTGTTTACGTCAAACGACAGCATTTATCACTCTGTTTTTGACTGTCTTAAAATTATTTTTCCCTGTTTATTATAATTTAATTAGGCAATTTTAACCAAATAATGTAATGAATCGAAAAGTCGCAACTAATGTCGTACGACAAAGGTCCGATATTATCTGAGCTAGTGTGCTATTCAATTTTTATTATTTACCCCGCTCAACATTTATTCTCATCTTTCTAACTTACGAAATATTTATTAGATTGAAGTTACTTTGATATCATTATTTAATGATAGTTTTTCCTTAAATTGTTAGTACGACGTCGTAGTGACGCACACTACGACGTCGCAGTCATCCACCAGGGATAATGTTGGTTTTTGTGTAAGGACTCGAATTTGTTGAATTTACCGTCAAGATATGATAAGTATCACTTATTTCTCACTGCCCTGTCATGACAAAACGACGTATCTCTAAAATTATAGTTTCGAGAAAATAGCGGTTAAAATTTTAACAGAAGTTGAGTACAATTTTACAGAAAAATTCATTTCTGTCATGACAAAACGTTGTAACTCGAGATACGTTTTTTTATCGTGACAAACCAATGCTTCTTTTGAGAAAGAAATGAAATTGTTATGACAAAACGCTGTAACTCAAATAATTAAATTTTAACTTGATGAAACAGTAAAAAACATATAATAAATAAATGTTTAAGTCAAATGAATTATTATATTACTAATAATTTTGCGTATTTTAAGTGCGAATCATAAATAGAAATAATTAATAGTTAATGGTCAAATAATAATGATGACAACAATATGAATAAATAAAAATACAATATTAGTTAACTTTCTTTATTAAAACAAATAATATTTTAAAACATGAACGACAACATTAGTCAAATAAATAAATTTTTTTGTGGAGCAAACATATAAAAATTTAATGAATAACAGGCGTACATAGTTAGTATCTATCAGCGCAGTAGCGCATTTTTAAACATAATAATTATATGTCAGTACTGGTTTCATTGTCTAAATCGACGATATTTTCGGTAACGACTAAGTCGTCGTAAAACTTTCGTCGACTTTGTGGCATACATGAGGTCAGCTTCAAAAGAGCTGCTTTTTTCTCGGAGCTGATTCCTCTTGGAGCTTCTTGTCTAGGAACATCTACCAAAATATCTTTGGAAAAACTTTCTTTGATTGTTGTTGTTAAGATATTTTGGAATTTTTTATTACAAAAATGTAAACTCGTGAAATTTTGTTGATTATAATCATTCTTAGCAAATATATCTGAATATCCTCTTCTAAACTCAACTATTTTTAATTTTTGAACATTAAAATTTGGTACTGGAGTTTTTAATTTCAATTCATTGTCAAAAATAATAAAATCACTATGATTCAATTCATAAACTTGTAAATTTTTGTGCGATTCAGAAATAATTCGTACGAAATCGTCGAAGTCATATAAGTCGGGAGATTTATTAATTTTTTTGGTTATTGCTGCATGGATGCTGTCTGCCGTCATGTAACTGTGACCAGGTTCAAAATATTCGATTTTAATAGTTTTAGTTATTTTATTATCTACATTGTTTATATACCTGAGCAAAGCAGAATAAAGTATTTTGTTTTTATTCTGAGCGTTACAATTGTCAACGAAAAAAGTCACTTTTTCAACATCCTGACAGTATTTTTTCAAAAATAAAACATACGTGGTCGCTATATTAAATGCATTTCGTCCACTTTCTCCTTCATGCCACAGTAGACAAAACGATGGTTGATTACTACCCGGTGCTGCAAAAGTTTCATTGAATAAAACTAATTTGCTAGAGAAAAAATAGTCCTTAGTTGATAGCTTAGGCATTAGAATAACTTTCTGCATATCTACTGTAAAAATAGCTTGTTTTCTATTTGAATTTTTGCAGATTTCTTGTTGCTCATGGAGATGATTTCGGAAAACTGTTTTATTTATTCTATGTTGCACGAAGTCTTCACATTGCTTGCAATTGCATTTATCACATTCATGAATATTTATCGTTTTATCTGGTACATTTACGCTAAAATTTTCAGGACCTTTCTCTATTTGTGAAGTTTTTGGATGAGCGATATCATGTTCGGTACATTTGGTACAATCATCTTGGGATGGATTTGCTTTAGACAAGTTCATAGTTTTTAAAATAGAATGAAAATAAGGCCAACTACATTTTTTTTCTTTTTTAACTGATTTCATTGCATTAAATCGTGAATGAATATCTGTAAATGTTAATCCGATTGGCAAGTATCGTCGATTTGGTGCATGTTTTAGATTGTAATGAGACGGAACTGGCTGAAAACTTTCTACAAATTTTATTATTTCGTCTTTGTAATTTTTATCGAATGCATGAGGTGGCTTATGATGACCTCGCATATCAGGTCCAGCAGAACAAATACTCACAGCCTCCAGGCCTGATTCGCTTGAAATTTTTAGTTTTGAATTAAATATAGCTCGTACAACTTGGTCATTTTTGTACCCAATTGTATATAAAAACATCATTTTACAAACTTTTATTTCATTTAGTTTCCAGAGTAATGTTGAATTTCGTCTACTTGTAGCCGGGTCTGAAGTTCTGGCTTTAACTTTGCTCTTGACAACACATCGAGAAATGAAATCTTGACGTCGTTGATTGTCCATTGCCCAGTAAGAATTCCAGATATTAATACGATCTCCTTCTGTGATTTTTTCATAGCATTTTTTTTGACAATTTTCTCTGCAAGGTGGTAACATCTGATGATTGATTTTTTTCTTCTCTTTTGATTTAGTTCTATCAAGAATCCGCCTTTGACTATTTTCATTGTCTTCCACAGAAATATCTGAAAGATCATCAGAGAGATTACCGTTATTCGAATCTGTGATAACCTCATCTACTTTATCATTTTCATCCAGATGAGATGAATAGGGCTGGGACCTTGCTTCAGTAACAGAATTTAATATAAATGAAGCTGAATTGATCAATTGATGGTCTAAAGTGTTAAACTGTGACTTATATTCATTAGGAATAGAGTATTGAGGTTTTGGAATTGATTGTTGTTCTGCGGGATCGTTATCAAAATAGAATTGATGGGTATCGGCTGTTGGAAGAATATTTTGATCTACATTCAACTCTTGAATGTAGCTGCTGTTGAGAGAACTGGATACAGGGTTTCCATCATGCTCTTCAGACTTATCCTCGCAATAATCATAATCAGGATAGGTGATGGTTTTTATCGTTGAGTTATGATGTGATCCAAACTCAGGTTCCTGTTGCCAACTTTCATGCTTTAAAAAAATAAAAAGAAAATTTTAGTTCAATAGAAATTTATTAAGTATTTATCAATTTTATGATTTATTAATGTTTTGTTGGTTATCTTCCATCAAATATGGATTATATTTATTAATATAAAAACAAATTTATGGAAAGTAAAAAATATCATTTTGAAAAATTTAAGGTTATTTCCGATAATACTATTAAAAATGACTAAATTTTTAGCAATATGATCAAATAAAAAAAAAAAAAGTCATCGAAAAACTACAAACCGTTCACTTTCATTGTTAATTTTGGATAAAAATTAAAACATAACTTTTATAAACTGATAGAAAATATTATAAGTTAATATAAATTTTAATTATATGTATAATTACCTGAATTATGTTGTCATTGCAGTTTTCCAATGATGTTTCGTACAAACTTAATTGAGTGAACAGACTCAAGGGAGATGTAAACGACATTGTTCATGAATTATTTTCTCATTAAAATTTTATTCTACTCGTACTTCATGCGTAGAACGAATGAATAATAGCCATTCAGTTGAGACGGAGCTTGTAAAATAAGGCTAACCCACCATAATAACTGTAGTTCGGGACTTTCCGGAATTCTTCGGCTCGCCATAGGATGAATCGATTATAAAAAATTTACGAGTTACGACGTTTTGTCGTGACAATTTTTAATTTTTTTGTTAGGCCTGAAAAATATCGTATCTTTGAAGGTTTAAAAAAATTTCATCTCAATTTTCATTTTTTTTTAAATTTCCAATGCAAAAAAGATACGTTTTTTTTCATTTCTTTTATACGCACATTTGATCAATATTATTGGCATAATTAATTAAATTAGTAAAATTTTGATGATACCCTATCATTAAGTGACACTAAAAGAACCTTTTCAGCTTTGTTACGACAAAACAGCGTATCTCGAGATACGTCGTTTTGTCATGACAGGGCAGCTCAATGCAATTGCATTGTATTTTTTAATTTCTTCCGGATCTTTAAATAGTTTTGCTGTCCTTGCAGGTAAAAATACAACCTAGAGCTCTTCAATTAAAGCAACAACGCAATTTCCAAATTTTTTATTTGTCAGCTTTAACTCAGAAATCGAGTACTCTTGATTGATGGTCAAATCAGCAAGCTTCTTAGTTGGTACAAAGTCTTCGAGACGATTAACTTTGTCGATTGTTTGAAGATCCGTATTCTGTAAAGAGTAATGAAAATAATATCATTAACATTAATGAAAACAATAGTGTTGAAACAATGACAAAACAGTATAAATAACAAAACTAACCTTTTTGTAAAATATTAAATTGAAAAATTTGAGAAGTTAGAACTAGATATTAATGAAACACAATCATTTCAAACCCTTTTCAGCGACTTATTCACAATTTACGCTCCACTAAACTTGGGTTTTAGAGACCGAGAGCTCTGCCAGACGACCTGACATATCCTGAATCCCCATCGCTGGTGCTTGACGTTGATTGGCTGATGCAAGTTCAGACCTGCTTCATGACGTCATGTACCACGAAGTGGGGATTCAAGGAAGAGGAAGGGGATGCGTCTAGAACCTTCGAACTAGCATTCGACCATTCAACGTTAAGCATGAGTGGTGGGGGGGGGGAAGAAATTGCAAGAATAAGACGTAACAAGTCCTAACTTGTTTCATCTCTTACAAAGAAAAGATTCCACGAGGAAATTCTAAGGAAAAATTCCAAGAAATAAACAGTTATTTTCCAGAAATACCAATAAAACAAACCTCCGAGAAATAGCCGACCATGTACAAGTCGATAGAAAAATATCAAAAAAAACGCTGAAAACCATCAAACAGAAATACAGGGCCCTGTTTTACTGACCGACATGAAGTGACACTTCTCGACGCCCCTCGTGCATATGGTCAAACAGACAAACGTTGGTAAATACTACCATCAGTAACCTGTCCTAGAACTCTCCATAAAACAATGCTAACAATTTCATCTGCGATCTAGAAATAAATTTTAAAAAAAGTTTATGAGAAACTAATTGAAAAGAGAAAAGTCTTAACCGCAAAAAAATTGATTTAATAGTAACCTCTTTTACCTGTCAATTGAAGGATACGGTCGTTTGTTAAGTTGATTTCCATAATATTTGTACATTTTTCTACAAATTAATCTTTATTTGCTTTTATTCCTTCCATTTTTTAATATTACTAGTATACGTTGCGCACGCAATCACACACCTGAATGTTTAGTATGGAATTATATACATTCTCATGCTTACGATATATTCGACCGATCACGTTATGAATAGTTTGCTTACATGATATATTTTCATATTTTTTATTTAAATTGTTAAAGTGGATAAATTTCTTTTTTTTTTTTTATTCAAAATGCCACATTGTATACTAGGTATTACATGAAAATCCCAACTGTGCTATGCATCTGATTATGTATCTTGGCTTTAAACACGAGAAGCCGGTGCCAAGTGGTCATTTCATAAACTACCTAGGCTGATAATGCAATTTAAATATTTTTCACTAACTGTCAACGCTTCTGGAAGTAAAAGAAGCCTAGGTATTTCATAAAAAGACAAATTTTGCGAAAAGACTATGATATATATATATATATATATATATATATATATATATATAAAAGAAAGTCGTGTTGGTTACACTATTTATAACTCAATAACGGCTGAAGATCGGGATGGGAATGCTACCATTCAACGCAGAATTTTTTGTAGATGGTTATAGCCTACTTATTTTTTGGATTTTATCAACCCTTTCTCATGTTTGTTACGATTTAGTTTTTTGTGAGTTTTTACTCCTCATAAAAAAAAACAACGCTCACTTTTCATTCATTTGTTTCTACCCAGGTAGGGTTTACCAATGCTGACAAATGGCCCAGCCTTGGACCATTTGTTACTTTGCCAAGCCTTGGTAAGTTACCAGTGGCCCAGGCCTGGCCCAAGGCTTGGCTCAATAGTTCGACATTCTCAAGCCGAGCCTTGGGGTGCACCACTGGCCCAAGCCTGGCTCGAAGCTTGGCCCAATGGTTCAATATTTTGGAACCAAGCTTTGGGAGATCACAACTGGCCGAGGCCTGGTCCGATGCTTGGCCCAATGTCTCGATACATTTCAACCAAGCCTTGAAAAATCACCACGGACTTAAACCCGGTTCGACACTTGGCCCAATGCTTCGAACACTGATAGAAGAATTTAATAGAATCTAATAAATGACTTGTCAACAAAAAAATTTTAATAAATATAGTTATTAATCGTTAACAAATTATTTTTAACTATCATTTCTTTGTTGCTCAAAAATGTATAAAACTCTCGTAACTGCTCAAAAAATATTTTCCATGTGAATAAAAAATGATAAATTTAATACTGAAACATATTGTGAATATTTTAAAAATGTTTATTTCTCTCCAAAAAAAAAAATATTGAAAAAAATTGTTAACAAGTAAGTTTGTTTACCACTCTCTTATACATATACAAATTACTTCTACAATATATCTATCAGTGAAACTATAGTTTTGGGAAGTCACTGACACCCAAGGCTGGTGACGCTTGGCCCAGGCTTGGTCCAAGCCTTGTCCAGTTGTTCTTTCCTACCTGGGATTGAGCCAAGTCTCAAGCTAGACCCGGGCCAAACTTCGGGTGTCAGTGACTTCCCAAAACTATAGTTTCACTGATAGATATATTGTAGAAGTAATTTGTATATGTATAAGAGAGTGGTAAACAAACTTACTTGTTAACAATTTTTTTCAATATTTTTTTTTGGAGAGAAATAAACATTTTTAAAATATTCACAATATGTTTCAGTATTAAATTTATCATTTTTTATTCACATGGAAAATATTTTTTGAGCAGTTACGAGAGTTTTATACATTTTTCAGCAACAAAGAAATGATAGTTAAAAATAATTTGTTAACGATTAATAACTACATTTATTAAAATTTTTTTGTTGACAAGTCATTTATAAGATTCTATTAAATTCTTTTATCAGTGTTCGAAGCATTGGGCCAAGTATCGAACCGGGTTTAAGTCCGTGGTGATTTTTCAAGGCTTGGTTGAAATATATCGAGACATTGGGCCAAGCATCGGACCAGGCCTCGGCCAGTTGTGATCTCCCAAAGCTTGGTTCCAAAATATTGAACCATTGGGCCAAGCTTCGAGCCAGGCTTGGGCCAGTGGTGTACCCCAAGGCTCGGCTTGAGAATGTCGAACTATTGGGCCAAGCCTTAGGCCAGGCCTGGGCCACTGGTAACTTACCAAGGCTTGGCAAAGTAACAAATGGTCCAAGGCTGGGCCATTTGTCAGCATTGGTAAACCCTTGGGCCATTTGTTTCCCAAGACTCGGCCCAAGCCTTGTGTTTTGGTTTCCCAAGGCTTGGGGACATAGTTATCATCCTAGGCTTGGACCGAGCCTTGGCCCAATGTTTAGCCAAGGCTCGTGCCAAGCCTCACCCAAGGCTGGTGACGCTTGGCCCAGGCTTGGTCCAAGCCTTGTCCAGTTGTTCTTTCCTACCTGGGTAATACCATTTTTTTATTTTTATTGCAAAACCTTGATATTTGATGAATTTAACATAATTTAGAGAAAATTAAAGAAAGAAGCTAATTATGTCTGGTGAACTAAGTGTTAAAAATTTATATTCATATGCTGATCGTAAATGCTGATTACTAAGGCCAGGACTTTTTCAGTTGTTTGAAGGATCATTTATATGTTAAACCTCAAATTTGAATCAAGAAAAAATACCAACTTTCTGACCCTACTGATCACTTAACTTATAAATTGTTCTTATTGCAGGGTCAAGGAAATGTAAAAGATTAAAATAAATGCATCCCTACAATAAAAATAAATGAGAGTGTGAAGTTAGTCAATAGTCGAAACTCGCAAGAAAATGGGACCTGATTCCTTATTGGTTAAAGTTAAGGCGCGCGCATAGCGAGCTATTCAAATTTCTAGTTTTCTAAACACTGGATATGCAAAAAATAAATTTGGATGCTTATTTAAATAGAATTCATAAAGAACATGTCAAATTTTAACTAAAACAATCAATGATTATTTGGAATCTGTGCAAATTAAAACAATACTTCAATTTAATTTCAAGTCTCGATCAAAAATGCAATTCTATGAAGTGCTCTGTAAAGCGGTCGGGTAACAGCTAATATATATATAAAGAAACTAAACCATCGAATTTATGTGTTAAAATGAACCTATGAACCGATAAAAAATGTCACTACGACGAAAGATTTTTAGCTTGATTTTACAAGGTTTCGGTGAGCATTCCAAGTTTTCCATTTAATTAACACGTGCAAAAATCATTATTTATTAAAATCGCTATAATTTTTTAACTGTATAGAATAAAATTTTTTACGGATTCTGGTAGAGCATAAGATTTCCTAAAAAATCTATATGAGAGTGATTTTTTTCAATTCAAAAATTCGTATAGTTAAAAGCTTTAAACAATGAAAAAAAAATTAGAAAAACCGTAGACCCTGAAGGCCATTCGTGCAACTTCCCGCTAATTCCATACCTAGGTGCATAAAACTGCACTAATGACGGTTTTCAGCTCTTCGAGCTCAAAAGTCTTATCAAAGTTCGATGAAATACAATTTTGATAGTTTTCAAACTGTTATAATTTTTGAATGAATCAACCAATTTTCACGCGGTTGATGGCAATAGATGTAGTTTTTTGAGCTCTATAGAAAAGTAACTGTTTTAAGCTTTTGAGCTCTTCGAGACATAGTGACACCCTTGCAAGGGTAGTCAAGGAATCTTCCTGTGACCTCAGAACGTTGAGATCTGATGAGAATCCGATTTTTGCAAAACGAGGTAAAACCAATAACTTCCCGATTTTTGAAAATCTTCGATTTTCTTAGCGGGAAGTTAATAAAAATGAAAAAAAAAATAATAATAATGAAGTTGTTGTTATACAAAAAAATTAAGGTTGGCCAAACTTAGATTTTCAATACAATTTAAATCGATTCGGACAGATAGATTTCAAGAAATCTAAAGAAAACAGTGAAAAAAAATTTTTTTTTTAATTGGTTTTTTCGGAATAACTTTTAAACGGCTTTGTCGATCAACTTCAAAAATTATTCAGCTCTTAGCCTTAAAAAACCACGTCGATCACCGCTAATCTGGTCAAAATCGTTTCATTCGTTCGAAAGATATCGTGCACGGAAGAAAACCGAAAAAAGTATTTTTTCGGAATTACTCCGTAATTTTTTATCGAAAGAATTTTTGTTGTCGATTTTTTTAAAAGACATGAAAAACTGCATCGATTGCCACCAATCGCTTGAAAATCGGTTGATTCATTCCGAAGTTATAGCAGTTTGAAATTAAAAAAAATAGTGTTTTGTTAAACATTCATCTGACTTTTGAGCTCGAAGAGCTCAAAAGCATAGAATAGTTATATTTTAAGTTCGGAGAGCACAGAAATAAGAGAAACATATTTTTTATATATCACACAGCTGTACTTTAAATTTCTCAGCTCTCCGCCATCCTGTACTCCAATAAAATAATGCAGTAAATTAAAAACAAAAAATTTTACAATATATTTATATATTATTGTTTAAAGTTGACATCGAATGATGTTTGTAAGACAATATAGTTTTATCCTTGAAGAATAAAATTTTTGAATAATTGTTTATTAACTTTTTCGAAAATCGAGTTCTCATCAGATCGTGACGTTTTGAGGTCCTAGGAAGCTTCCCTGACTATTCCCACGATGATCTCCGTATGTATGTATGTATGTATGTATGTATGTATGTATGTATGTATGTATGTATGTTATCATTTCGAATTAATTTGTTAAAGAATCAACTCCAAGTTACATTTGTTTAAATAATTAAACGCGAACCCATAATTTTTTGTAATAATTAATTTTAACTTAATTTTTTTTTGTTACGATCAAATTCTTCAATTTAAAAATTTCGAGTTCTGACTAGATAAAATTTTTGTTTTTGTTTCTGTTGTTAATTAAAATTTTTAACTTCTCGCTAAGAAAATTGAAAATTTTCAAAAATCCGGAAGTTATTGGTTTTACCCCGTTTTTCGAAAATCGAGTTCTCATCAGATCTTGACATTTTGAGGTCCTAGAAAGCTTACCAGACTATTCCCGCGATGATGTCCGTATGTCTGTGTGTGTGTGTGTGTGTGTATGTGTGTGTATGTGTGTGTGTGTGCTTGCGTGCGTGCGCGTGTGCGCGTGTGTGTGTATGTGTGTATGTTTGTGTGTGTGTATGTATGTATGTAACCCTTTTACAACTTTTGAACGGCTTGACCGATTTGATCGCGGTTGCCGCCATTCGAAAGGGCTTGACCAAACTGAGATTACCTAAAAATTTGAACTGATTCAGTCCGGTAGATCTTGAGAAATTGCACAAAAACTACAAAAAAAAATTTTTTGAAAAGTGGTTTTCTTGGAATAACTTTTAAACGGCATCACCGATCAATCCTTAAAACTAATCAGCTTTCAACATCAAAAAACCGCGTCGAACGCTGCCAGTCCGGTTAAAATCGGTTGATTCGTTCGTGAGTTATCGTGAACGAAAGAAAACCGAAAAAAGTGTTTTTTCGGAATTACTCAACCATCAACTCTAAACACTTATCAGCTCTTAACTTTGAAAAACTACGTCGATCACCGCTAATCCGGTCAAAATTGGTTGATTCGTTCGAGAAATACCATGAACAAAAGAAAACAGAAAAAAGTGTTTTATCGTAATTACTCCGAAATTCTTTGTTCGATCAATTCAAACTTAGAAATTTTTCATGAGGCTTAAAAACTGCGTCGAATGGCATGAACCGTGTGAAAATCGCTTCTTCCGTTCAAAAGTTATTGCAGTTTGAAATTTCAAAAAATAGTGGTTTGTTAAACTTAAATTAGACTTTTGAGCTCGAAGAGCTCAAAAACATAGAACGGCTATTTTTTTGAACTCGGAGAGCTCAAAATAAGATATCAGTTATATTTTAGAGCTCGAATAGCTAAAAGACGTCATAGGTGTAATTTTGAGCACTTAGATAAATGGGATTATCGGGAAGTTGCAGGGATAGGCCTTAAGGGTCAACCATTTTCCAGATTTTTACTATTGTTATTACCTTTGATTATACTTAATTATACTTGACTATACTTAATTATACTTGACACATCAATTATTATTTTATTTTCTTTTCTTTTTACACGACCCAATAGCCAAATGGCCAATAACAGGGTCTCTGAAATACAATACAAAGTTGAATACCATGTTGTTAGACAATTTTTTAAATTATTTATGGTTAACTACCCAGGTAGGGTTTACCAATGCTGACAAATGGCCCAGCCTTGGACCATTTGTTACTTTGCCAAGCCTTGGTAAGTTACCAGTGGCCCAGGCCTGGCCCAAGGCTTGGCCCAATAGTTCGACATTCTCAAGCCGAGCCTTGGGGTGCACCACTGGCCTAAGCCTGGCCCAATGGTTCGACATTCTCAAACCGAGCCTTGGGGTACACCACTGGCCCAAGCCTGGCTCGAAGCGTGGCCCAATGGTTCAATATTTTGGAACCAAGCTTTGGGAGATCACAACTGGCCGAGGCCTGGTCCGATGCTTGGCCCAATGTCTCGATACATTTCAACCAAGCCTTGAAAAATCACCACGGACTTAAACCCGGTTCGACACTTGGCCCAATGCTTCGAACACTGATAGAAGAATTTAATAGAATCTAATAAATGACTTGTCAACAAAAAAATTTTAATAAATATAGTTATTAATCGTTAACAAATTATTTTTAACTATCATTTCTTTGTTGCTGAAAAATGTATAAAACTCTCGTAACTGCTCAAAAAATATTTTCCATGTGAATAAAAAATGATAAATTTAATACTGAAACATATTGTGAATATTTTAAAAATGTTTATTTCTCTCCAAAAAAAAAAATATTGAAAAAAATTGTTAACAAGTAAGTTTGTTTACCACTCTCTTATACATATACAAATTACTTCTACAATATATCTATCAGTGAAACTATAGTTTTGGGAAGTCACTGACACCCAAGGCTGGTGACGCTTGGCCCAGGCTTGGTCCAAGCCTTGTCCAGTTGTTCTTTCCTACCTGGGTAATATTTAAGTAGGAATTTGAATTCGAAATTTTTCTAAATTTTTTTTTTTTAAATTTCAAAATAAAATGAATAATTTTACGAGAAAATTAGCGTTCTTGCTAGAAAAGTGCGAAATTTTTATAGAAAAATTGCGATCAGTCAAAAATTTGTTTGATATCTAAAATTCAAGAATTTAAAAATCAAAGTAACAAAAAAAAACAATATTAAACTCCTGTAAATTTGACCTATATAACGATTGCAAGTTCTAAGTTTACTTCTTCTCCATAATTATATCTCTTTTCAAATTTAAATAGCATGCGCTTAATTAGCATAAAAACACTCGTAGTCTACTTAGCACTAGACACGTCGTTTGTGTAGAACCTTCACTCTTTCGACACTTCCTTTGTTACACCTCAAAACTCTCGAGTGAGTCTTCTCTAAAATTCTTTACTCGACACCATCCCTAGATAGTCATCATCATCATCATCACATTCTTTTATTTTCGCGCTCGG
>JZSA01001592.1:0-15750 GCA_000956155.1 Cotesia vestalis
TTTTACTCGTGGAATTTTGGTCGAGCGTCAGTACAAATTTTGTCGCAGTGAATTCCAATACCCAAGGTCACAGACAACCGAGCTAGCGAATGTTCTAGCAAGAATTCGAATATTTCTACGTTTGTCAATTTTTACCAATTATAAAATTATATTGAAAATTTTATCGAAAATTATATTCGGAGTTAGTTATAGAATTAAATTTTTATTGTAAATTATTTTAATTATTAATTATAAATTAAGTGATTTTGGAGATTAACTCCTTGAATTAATTAAATTCAAAAGAATTGTCGAAATATCAGAATTAACAGCGTGGACATTAAGTCCAAGAAATTAGTTATTAGTTAGTAAAAAAATTGTCACAAGGAAAAGTGATTATAATTTATTGATTTACGTCATTAATTCTATGTTGATTAATTTTGGGATTTGATTGTAAAAATTACATCGTGAATACTTAATTGTCAAAATTTAATTTACTAATTATTGTGTATTATTAGGACCGTAATTATGAGTCACTAAAGAATTTTAAGCTAACGAATAATTTAATACCGAATCAAAAAAATTACAGTCGGAGTTTGAAGTAATTGTTAGTTCAAGTTAATGGGAATTAAGTTGTTAATCGAGAATTTATTAATTAATTAATCCTAATGATTGAATAATTTAATTAAGCAATTTTTACTCAAATTAATTAAATTCATTTTTAAAATAAAATTTATAAAAATAAAACATTCAAGTGTGTGGGTTATGTGTGTGAAGAATCGTACGGGTAATGTGTGATAGAGAGTGTTAATAGTGTTAAGTTTGGTAGTCCGGTAGACTTAATTTTAAGTTATAAAAGTGTGGAAAGTTTAGTTCGTTTTGTCAGTCCGGTGGACTTGTAATTTTAAGCTTAGTTTTAGGACAGGTGTGGGAGACCGTTTGTTAGAAAAAGCCCATCTAGTCATTGCATTGTCGTTGGAAGGTTCGTTTGTAAATATCGTATATCTCGCAGTTATTCTCCGCTTCGTAGATAATAAGTTAATTATAGTGTGTGAGTGAGTACTTAAATTGTTAATTCTGTTATTGTTATTGTTAATAAATATTGATCGATATTGTTAATTAATCATTTATTATTCAGCAGCAACCTTCCTCCACTCTCTCTACCCTAAGATAAGATTTTCTCAGCTCTGGACCGGTTCCAGGAACCGTGATTAAAAACCCTGGTGGCGCCCTGATAATTATATTGTTGTTAATCTTGTTAGTTTATTTATAAAATTGATTAGAGGCTAACCTGAACAGGTAAAACTGTTACAAGTTGTAACGTAAGTTTATAACTTAGTAATGTATGTTTATAATTTACAAAGATTAATAGTATTGAATTATAAAGTTTTTCTGTTATTATCAGAGATAGGTAATATTAACAATATACACTAAATGTAGCAAAGAATTATTCGAGATTGTTTTCAGTAATCTAGTATTATCTAAAATTATCTGAAATAATCTAAAATTATCTAAGGGATTATACAAAGTAATTATACAAAGTATTTTCATAACAAAGTCACTGCTAGGTTTTTCAAACCCAATCAAGTCAACTAGTATCTCCGTTATGTGTAATTGAAAGTTTTTTTTTCCGTTAGTTGTTATTCGCTGTTTCAACATGCATACCTTCTTGATTTGGTTCAATAGTCTATACACTTTTCTAGAAATAAAGTACGTCAGAAGAATAGTCTGTCCATCGATCCAACATTTCCTGAACAAACTGCTCGAGCAACTGCTCAAAATCAACCATAGTGAGAACTATGCTGGATTGAGCATGATTTGGGAATAGATACTCCGATTATGAGCAAATAAATAAGTAAAGGAAGTGAAATAAAAAAAAACCTGAGTGATTGTTGGGAAACTTGTCTGAATCTATACCTCTTTTTACTTAACATTTCTGAATATTTCAAAAAATACTAGAACATTCAAGAATTTTCAGGAAAATTCAAGATTTTTCAAATAAATTCAAAACTTAAAATAAATTTTAATTACCTTTACAAAAAAAAAATTGATTCATTATGAATTTAATAATGAAATTCAGATTTTGAAACAAATATGAATTTGATAATGAATTAGCTATAAAAATCCTCTAATTTTCTATTACAATTGAATCTAACATACATTATAAAAATAGTATTTTTAAAAAAAAAAATGTTTGTGACTCTCATGTAAGCGTTAGAAAGATTTAAAATTTATTTTCAATAGTCTATATCTATTGTTAACAGTTTGTGCTATCACAAAAAAAAATTTTATTTATTGAATAATTTGAAAAATAAATAAACTAAAAAACATATTTTACTCTGCATTATTAAACTAAATTTATTCCACTAATCTACATTTATAATATATTTTTCTAATTTTATAGCTTCAATTGTGAGAAACTATAACTTGACAGTTAATGTTTAAAAAATTTGTTCATCATCATATAGAGCATACGATCAAAATAATGTCAATTTTGTAATGTGTTTATAATAAACTTATTATCAATCAAGTGTTAAGATACGATCAAATTAATATCAACTTCATAATGTGTTTATAATAAACTTATCATCAATCAAGTATTAAAATGCAATGAAATTAATATAAACTTTATAACATTTCTAAAATCAACACATTATGAATCAAATATTAATTCTATACTGTTTCAGGATTTTCGTTAATTACTGTTAAATTTAATTAAATTAGTCATAGATTTCCTCTAAGTTAATTAAAATAGTTTTTTTTTCTTTAAGATTTCGGCTCTAAAAACAAAAAATACAATCATAAAATAAAACACATTTATCTTATAATTAATTCGATATGAATCTCGTACTAAATTGATAATAATTTATTATTATTATCAATATCATCATGAATTACTCCTCTTCGCTTTCTTAATTTTGATCGATTAAAAAATTTTAAATATTCCAAGCTGAAAATATACTATTTTTATAATGTATGTTAGATTCGGTTGTAATAGAAAATTAGAGGATTTTTATAGCTAATTTATTATCAAATTCATATTTGTTTCAAAATCTGAATTTCATTATCAAATTCATAATAAATTCATAATGAATCAAATTTTCTTTTGCACGGGTAAATCGTTAATAAAATATTTTATACAATTAATTCAATTTTAATCATTATGATAGTTAATATAACAATTTTTTTTATCCTTATGCTTGGAAACTAATTTCGATCTTATGGCATTAACCACCATGATAAAAGAAATATATCATGTTGTTTAAAATTGATTTGGGTCCTCAATGATCACTGCTTAAGTTTTTGTGGTAAGAAAATATCAAATTCTTTGCTAATAGTAGCAATTACTCGCTTTCCATATTTAGTGTTCGCTTTTTTTTTTTTTTGTAAGAATTAAAAGTTACAGTTAAGATTAACAATTAATACCGTAATTTCTTTTTAAATTCGGCTTCATAATAAATGTCATGAAGGTGATATTCATGCTTCATGCTCTTCATACTTAATCTTTTATAATAATTATACCTAAAGAATGATATATATTTCTCACCCGATTTTTTTGGTTGTAATAAGTGGTGTTTTGAAGTTGAGTATTCCATTTTTTTTTAAATATTGTTGGGATTCATCAATACTTCTAATATTATCACTATCTATTCCATTGTCGCAGTCACTATCAAGATCTTTAGATCTTTTATCCCAAAGATATCGCCAAGCTACTAAGCACAGACCAATGATTACGCCGATGGCACCAAACGTTCCGAAAATCGCAGTCAATATTATATCACGACGCTCCATAACCACCTATAAGTAATAGTCAATTATTTTTTGTATAAATTTATGAAATACACATTTATTATTTTTATTTTCTGTCAACAAATTTAATTTAAATGCATATGATATTAGAAGACTAAAAAAAAAGTTGAGCTGCTCATAAATTTTCTAAACATTTATATCTACTTAATAGATGTAGTTGAAATAAAATCGAAAACGTAATTTTTTAGCATTTAATCGATTGTCTGAGTTGTTCAATTTATATCAAAAATAGTAATGTCCAACTACATTCTTTATTTTCCACATAAAGTAAGGCTTGCACTCTTTCCTGAAGAGCGGAATCTAGATTTCCACGAACCATAGTATTACGTAGATTCTTCTATGACAGCTGCTATACTAGAATATTTTGATTTATTTCTTAAATATTTCATTGTTGTTGAATTACTTGAATATTAATAGTGAATATTTCGATCATTTTCATAAGGTTATAACGATATTATTATCTACCTTCAAGTTCGAAAATGTTAGGTTGATATAGAAATAGTGGTACTTTTTAGTGAGTATACAGAGCCGTCACAAACAGAAGAAATATTCATCGAGTAGTCGTACAAGAAAACTGATTGGTATTTATATCACATCAAGAACGGGTCCTATCTCCTCGCATGGATCGAGACAAACCGTACTATCTGTCGCACTCGCAACAGCAAGCTATAACAAATTTATGAAATTTTCTTAAACAAATGAAAATTTTTTAAAAAACATTTTGTTACAGAGTAGATAATTGAATAATCTATCGAGTAGCAGAGAGTTTTTTCTAAAAATTTTTCTTTGTTTTAGGAAAATTCACGAAGAAGTAGAGGCTGGAACTGGCTTTCAATATAATACTTTTTACACAATATGCTTTTTAACGTATTGGCAAGTGGAAGTGTTTCATTTTTAGCTTAATCCCCTAAGACAATTTTATATCAAAAACCCATATTAATACTCCAAATAACAATAGGTCTATATTAGTTTATAGAGACAGTTTGAAAATGAAAGATATGGAATTATAAAATCATAACATTTCTTAACTTTTTCTCAATGAAATTTTTAACTTCCTGCTAAGAAAATCATTTTCAAAAATCGGGAAGTTATTGTTTTCAACCCGTTTTGCAAAAATCGAATTTTCATCAGATCTCGACGTTTTAAGGCCACATGAAGCTGTTCTGATGACCCCTGTGATGTTGTCACTCTGTCTGTATGTATGTGTGTGTATGTGTGTGAGTATATTTTTTTGAACCAAGTTCCAACCGACTATACTGATCGATTTTCAATTATCAGCATTGAATCCTACGTTCTTATTAAATCGATTTTCAATAGATTTCTTGGTACTTTCTCATTATCAAATATGTTATCCAAATTGTATGTTAATATTTGTAACACAGAATAGGCGTGTGAGACGTGAACTTTGATTTTCGAATTTATCCTTCTTATTGTCATTTTATTTTGAAACTTTAAGCTACGAAGAAACTAAAAAAAAGACACCAAAGATCTTCTAAGACATTAATCCTTTTCGAATGTAACAATCAATTTAAACAGTTCTAAGGCACTTTCTATTCATTGATAGCGAAAAATGATCAAACAACAAACAAATTAATCAGCTCATAAAATAGAATTGTTTCAAAAAAAATCTGATAATGTTTAGTTATAAAAAATAAATTATTCTACTACCCAGGTAAAAAAATTTACATATAGTTGCATATACTTATACATAATTATATATGAATTATACATAATTACATGTGATCATATATTATTACATATGAGTGTATATAATACTATATAATTAACTGCAGCAATTTTTCAGTAATTATATACAATTATATCAAATTATATATAATAATGAAAAAATGCTGCATTTTATCGCATATTATTATATATAATCATATGTGATTATATATAATAATATATAATTAGGTGCAGCATTTTTTTAATAATTATATATTATCATATACAATTACGTATATTGATACACAATCACTTATGATTATGCATAATTATATGTGAATCATATATAATTGTATATGATTGTTTTTACTCCTGTAGGTATTTTGTGATTACTTATCGAACATTTTCTTTTTTTATCTAAGAGTCTGTTACTCCAATGATTAATAATATTTTAATCTATAGTATAAAAAAATTAAATTTCACAAAAATTAATAGTTGTGTCAAGTTTAAGAATTGTTACCCAGGCTCTCCAGCAATATATAGTTCCATATACTAAACAAATAATAATTACATCAAGATCTTAGCTAGTAATTCTGATTCTATCTCTATCATTTCCTTAATTTGGAAATAATTATAAAGTAACGGAGCACCTTATAAATTTCGTAGAATCATTTTTGCGATTTTGTGTATGCATAGATAATTTTATAAATCTACATATATGTAGATATCATTATTATATATACACTGATAGAGAGTCAAAAGATATAAAAAGGACCCTCTTTTACCACTTGATGAAAAAACTTATTAAATAGTATATTGTGTGACTAGGGATAAAACAAAACGATTTCAGACCAGACCGAAGTGAGGGCTGGCATCACCGAGCGAAGTGAGGGCTGGCATCACTCGGTCTGAAATCGTGTTTCATCCCGCTTTAAACATTATATTTTTCATATAAGTTGCATTAAAAATACTAGTTTCAATGTCTGGTGTCGAGTCGAATCGTACATATACGATTGAGTATACACGTGTGTGTGTGTGTGTAGAGTAGAATCACGCATGTATTGTGCTATACACAATTACATCTATATCTGTTGAGAGAGAGCGTGGGGGTACGAAATCAGATGACTTTATCTATATATTAGCTCTAGCTTCGACTCGAAAATTCTCGAACAATTTTCTTACCGGAATTCGTTTAAATTCGGGAGTCATCGTAGTCGTCAAGTTGCGGCGTAGGCGCAGAACGGTATCGCGCAGATCGGGGCCAGATAGGAAAAACCGAATTGGCTCGTGCGGTGGCCAGGACCACTAGTTGCTCTGAGGCCCTTGAATCAGTAGTAATTTTACGCAATCGCTCTTGCATATTACATAGCATACAATACAATTCATAAGTTCTCACAAGTCATATCGTTTTACTTCATTTTACTTAATATCATTCAATTTATCTTCATAAACTCAGCTGAATCCAGTTATTCTCTGATCAACGCAATTTTGTTGTAATTTGCGCGACAATTCGGGTAGACGCCATACATCCGAGCTCTCTCTCACATTTTTTGGGTATTGACGGCCCGTGGTTGATCGCGCCGCCTTGGCTTTGATCATTTTTATATCATTTTTTGGGTACGGACGGCCCGTGGTTGATCACGCCGCCTTGGCTTGATCGTTTCTCTCACACACACATACAAATTAACACGACTCTCAACGAGTCGTTAATATTCGCCTATAATTGGCAATACACATTGAGTATCCAACGAGAATAGTTCAATATTATCATAGTTACGGTCCTGCCCTGACTAAACAACAATAGTTACGGTCCCGCCCTGACTAAATAACAATTACTCATTCATACACTATTTTTCTTGTACTTATCATCGAGGAGGTTTTTTTATCTGGCTTCACCAGATTTTTCCTCCTCTGGGACAATAAATTTCTTCCTGTTGTCCCAAACATCGAGTGTAATTTATTTAAAATTCCTATCCATCCAAAATATTAATCAAATTAAAATTTAAAAACTTGAAGCACGAAATCTCGGCGCTTTGACGAGCTTTCGACAAAACATCTGGAGCCAACCAGAACTAGAAAGTTTCCGACGAATAGCGGAAAAATATGATTGATTCCTACCCGGCAACAGTCGTATTGGTCTGAAATTGACTAGTTTCGGTTGGCTCAACAGCCATTGAAACTTGAATTTTCCCGAGTAAAAATAAAATTGTTATTTCTTACGAAAAAATAATAAATTTCATTCAACCGCCGCACCATTCCGCCGCACCATCGCTGTACTACCGCCGTTTGGTGGACTATTACGCCGCATGTTAAAAATTTGATCTCCCTAGCATCGCCGCACCAGCGCTGCACCAACTCTAAATCTTGCCTACAATTTCACAAAAAATGGCATCATAATTCATTTATTACGCAGTAATTAATTATCAAATAACCTGACGAGAAATTTTAATGTAAGTTCATTATTCAACCTCCTTTTATCCAAATGCCTAATATGCAAACGAAAACAAAATTTTTAAATCAGGCCGAAGAACCGCGAAATTATTGATTTTTTAGTAGTATTGATGATGTAGATTTTTAATTTTGTTCTTAAGTTGAACAGAATCGGTACGCCTATCGAAATACTCTGAAAGAATTTTTAAAATCAAACTGCAATGGGATTTGAACCTGGATCGTCTGCATGAAAATCTTGAACATTACCAACTGCAATGCAAGCAGTAAGTTAACTAGTAAATTTAGTTTAGCTATTTGAATGATCAACAAATATTTTATTTCAATGTATAACACCAAACGGCGGTTGTACAGCGGTGTTGCAGCGGTGGTGCAGCGGTGGTTCGGCGATTAATCGAAACTCGTTATTTTTTCGTAAAAAATCTTAATTTTATTTTTACTCAGGAAGTGGATAATTTTTAATTCGTCACAGCTGTTGTGCGGCGAATAAAAATATCGTTACTTGTCATAGCAGTGGTGCAGCGGTAGTGCGGTGAATAGATAAATTCTTCACCTGTCTCAGCGGTGATGCGGCACTTGTTAAATAATCAAAATTGTCATGGCTGTAGTGCAGCGGTCGTGCGATGCTTAAAAAGCCGAGCAGCGGTGTTGCGGCGGTAGTGCGGCGGAATTCTGTTTTTACTCGGGTTTCAATGCAGGTTATATAAAAATATAATTATCGAAAATAGTTATACCGAAAAATGATTCCTCGAAACAGTTTTTTAAAATTTTGAATTTAACAACATTTTTTTTTACAATAAAAACTTTCGTTACTTTTGATTAAAAAATTAATTGTAAAAAATTTATTTGGAGATAGCTTAACAAAATTTTCAGCGATTATAGTAAAATATCTCTAATTTTACATAAAATTCTTTTGTGAATTTCATTTATTTATAATCATATTTTTTATAAATTTTTAAATGAACAAATTAAAATTTTAATTACTTCTCAGTCCGGTAACCGAATTTTTTTTTTTTTAGCAATACGCATTATACATTTAAGTTCTTCATTTCAAAATAAAATTTCACTGCCCGGTTATAGTTCAAATAATATGAATTTTTAAATGACGCAGCGACAAGCTCAGCTGTTAAGACTATTCGGCTAGTTAGCAAGTGCCTTTATGATCAACTTTTTTCAGCAGTTTTCGAAAATGATGATTAAGGTGTCATTCGATCCCGAATGGCATTCTAGATAATTTTTGAAAAAATCGAAGTTTTTGCTGGCAAAAATTGCAAAAGTTATTAACAATTAACTAAAAAAAAGGGGGGGGGGTTTAGTTTTTCACAAGCATCTCAAAAACGTACAAAGATTTTCCAAATTTAAAAAAAGATTGAAAAAGAAAAGAAAATTTCTTAAAAAAATTAGGGTAACGGTTCACCCTAAAGGCCGTCCCTGTAACTTCTCGCTAATTCCATACCTGAGCGCTTAAAACTGTACTTATGACATTTTTGAAATTTTTGAGCTCAAAATATAATTTGTGTGATATTTTGAGCTCACTGAATTCGGAGAGGTAATATTTTGATGCATTTGAGCTCTCCCAGCTCAAAAGTCTGATAAAAGTTTCATAGAACACTATTTTTGGATTTTTCAAATCGCAATAACTTTTGAATGGATCAACCGATTTTCACGCGGTTGGCGGCATTCGACGCAGTTTTATCATCCTCATAAGTGATTTTCAGATTTTAATTGATCAATTCGAAAAATTCAGAGTAATTCCGAAAAAACACTTTTTTCGGTTTTCTTTCGTTCACGATAACTCACGAACAAATCAACTGATTTTAACCGGACTGGCAGCGTTCGACGCGGTTTTTTTATGTTAAGAGCTGATTAGTTTTTGAAATTGATCAGTGGAGCCGTTCAGTAGTTATTCCAAGAAAACCACTTTTCGAAAAATTTTTTTTTGTAGTTTTTGAGCAATTTCTCAAAATCTACCGGACTGAATCAGTTCAAATTTTTTTAGCGGGAAATTAAAAATTCGACACCGTACTGAGAAGTAATTAAAATTTAAATTTGTTCATTTAAAAGTTAATCAAAAATATGACAGTAAACAAACGAAATTTGCAAAAGAATGGTAAGTGTAATTATAGGTATTTTACTATAATCGCTAAAAATTTCATCAAGTTATCGTCAATAGCTTTGTAACAATAAATTTTTTAATTAAAAGTAACGAAAATTATTATTGTTAAAAAAAATTATTGTTAAATTCACAATTTTCAAGAACTGTTTTGAGGAATGATGTTGAGGTATGACTACTTTCGATAACTATGTTTCAATAAGTTTTCCATCATCAAAAGAGGTAAAAGGGAGGCCCACTTTACGTGTTTCGACTCAGAAGGATTTGTTTACATTTAATCAGCTTTATTAACTGTTGATAAATGATTTTTTACCATCATAAGATCTAATAAATATTTATTAACACCCAGTTAGCACAAGCGAAACGAAGTTCACGTAAACCTGCGGCCGGAATTTGACGTAAAGTTTACGCTAACAGTGGCGCAACAGTTATACTTACAACAGTTGACGTGAAGTTAACGTTAACTTTCTGCAACTTCGCGTTAACTTTGAGCAAACCTTTCGGAAAATTCCGGCAATAGATTTACGCTAACTTGATGCGTAAGTTAAAGTCAAGTTCTGGGAAACTGTTGCAAATGCAGAGGTTGACGCGAAGTTAACATAAAGTTGACGTAAACCATTGAACATCAACTTGGTTGATGGTCAACCTGTGCTAACTGGGTAGTTAAAAAATATTTATTAATAGTTGATAAGTAATTTACTGAGTACAATTTATCAACTATTAATAAATAATTATTATTGAATAAATTAAATAATTGTTTTAAAATAAATTAATTTATTAATAGTTAATAAATCTTCTTATCAGTGTATATTAATAATAAATAATTTACAAAATTGATAAAAAATTTTGTCAATTATGCATTGATCATGTATACTATTTGTGTTACTTGTAGTTGTTACAAACTTTGCTCTTCTAATAAGTCTTGTAGGTAAACAGGTAAAGAATCAGTCTTATAAGCGTCAGGTCCAAGGTTTGGTTTCGGCGCATGCCGGCTTTTTTTTTTCTATGGAAATATTTCCATATATTTCTACATAATTATATCTAATTCTATATAATCATTCGAGTGGTTCTTAAAAGGGGTATTTTTTAATTTGATTGCTTCCAGGGGCTCAAATGCTTCCAAATTGATGAAAAAAAAATTCTCGCGAAATTTGAGCTCTTAACATTAACTTGAGAATTTTCCGCGTTCTAACCTAAGTTTTCTATGAAAATAATACAGGAAAAATTTTATTTTTCCTTTAGAATTCTGTAACTCATCCACAAATGAATCAAAAGGAATGAATAGCGACAATTTCATTGACAATTTAACGCTCTACGAAAAATGTCTCTTATAATTTTTCGCTAAATCCATTGGCTTAAAAGTTATTCAAGCTCAAAGTTCAAGTTTTATATAACTATTAATATTAGGGTCATTCCATGTCAAATCGACCCCTTTAGATTGGGATAAATTTTGGTCAGAAATTTTCTTTTATCATATACCGAAGTTCTGTCAAAGGAGAAATGATTAAAAAAATTTTTTTTCAATAGATATGCAAATTCGAAATTTCGCGACTGTTCCAATTTTTTAATTTTGTTTTTGTAATATCTTGAACGCTGTAGTGGCCTTTCTTTGTTTGAGAGGGGACACTTGGGGCTATTGAAAAAAATTTTGAAAATCCAAAAGTAGATTTTCATCACAAAAAAAAATTAGGAAAACGGTTGACCCTGAAGGCCATCCATGCAACTTTCCACCAATTCCATACCTACGCTTGGAATTGTACTTATGACGTTTTTGAGCTCTTCGAGCTCAAAAATATAATTTGTGTGTATTTTTGAGCTCTCCAAGCTCGAAGAAAGAGCTTATGTATGGTTTTGAGCTCTTCGAGCTCAAAAGTCTGATTGAAATTTGATAAAACACTCTTTTTCAAATCTTGAAACCGCAATCACTTTTGAATAAATGAACCTATTTCTACGCGGTTGGCAGCATTTGAAGTAGTTTTTTAATCCTCATGAAGTATTTTCAAGTTTAATTTGATCGGACGAGAAATTTCGGAGTAATTCCGAAATAATACTTTTTTTGGGTTTTTTTCGTCGACGATACCTCACGAACGATCAACTGATTTTGACCGGACTGGCGGCGATTAAAGTGGTTTTTTACATCTTAAAAGTTAATCAGTTTTCGGAATCGATCGGTTGAGCCGTTGGAAAGTTATTTCAAAAAACCACTTAAAAAAAAATTTTTTTGTAGTTTTTTTGAGATTTCTTAAAATATACTGGTTTGAATCGGTTCAAATCATATTAAAAATTTAAGTTCAGTCAAGCCCCTTATATTTGAAATAGCGCAAAACACGATGAAATCGGTCCAGCCGTTCAAAAGTTATGAGAGGTTTACACACACACACACACACACACACACACACACCATTTGTGCACTATTGCATTTGTCCTCAAGGTGAAATTTTCACCTGATTTTGCTATCATATATTATAATTAGTCGAGTAGGTTTCAAAAATACCATTGGTTAAAAAATTTATATATATATATATACATATGTAATATAACCAGCCTTGTCATCAGGATATCTCGAAAAGTTTTTAACCGATCTTGATGAAACTTATTATTTATACGTATATACGTATTATTTGGGTAATTACAGAGGTCAAGTTCCAAGATGAGCAGAATCGTTCAATTAGTTCAGGAATGGCGGCCATTTAAAATTTTCAAAATTTTGTAAATTTCAAGTTTTGTAACTTTAAACGTAAATAACTTTTGACTGACGAAAAAGAGCGCATTTCTGGAAAATTACGATGAAGCTGATTATATCACCTTTAATTTGACCTATAACACTTATACTTTATGAAAATTTTTATTAATTTTATAGACCATTCAAAAATTTTTAAATAATAAAAACTTTTTTTCAAACGTGGTTTTTTTAGAATGACTTTTAAACAGCTTTACCAACCGATTGCAAATACAAATCAGCTCGTAGCATAAAAAAAACTACGTCAACCGTCTCCGGGCCGGTCAATATTGCTTGATTCGTTTGTGAGATATCTGTGACGAAAAAAATCGAAAAAAGCGTTTTTTACACACAAATTCCGAAATTTTTTATTTGATCAATTCACGGTTTGAAATTCATCATAGAATTCAAAAAACTGCATTAATTGTTGTCAACTGCGTGATAATCGATTGATTCATTCAAAAGTTATAGCAGATTGAAAATCTATAATTAACAATTTAAATAACGGAAACAAAGAAAATCTCATATCACATGAAATCTACCTTCCATTTCGGGTGAGGCCGAGTAGCATTTTTTATTTTATTTTTTCGACGTAATCTTAAAGTTAGGCTTAACGCATGATATGATCCGATATTCGTCGTTTTTTACTTTATCTAACGTTGTTGACACCATTTATCGTCTTATTAACATGGAAATGATTTGAAATTAAAGATTGATGTCTTCTTTTTCTAACGCATAATATATTTTGTGCATTTCTTCACTTCAATAACAGTTTTTAACGCCAAATAACTTAAACAGGTATTAGAAATTAACCGTCATTTTTGACGATTTTCAAAAATTCAAAATTTGACAAATTTGGCATTTTTCCAGATTTTTTTCCAAAACATTTTTAACTTCCCGCTAAGAAAATTAAAAATTTAAAAAATTAGGGAAGTTATTGTTTTATCCCGTTTTTGAAAAATCGAGTTTCATCAGATCTTGCCCTTTTGAGGTCCTAATAATCTAGTCGAGAAGGGAGTTTTCTGCGAAAAATCTTAAGACCAATCTTAAAAATATGGCGATTGATACATTGGATTCAGAATTTAATTCTGAGAAATGAGTATTTTTTAATTTATCCGCTATTAAAAATTTCATTTGTTATAAACAAAAAACGAATTGGAAAAATGGTAGTCTCCATTTTGTTGCTATAACTTCAAAAATATAAAAGATATCTGAAATTTGAAAAAGATTCTAAAAGAGGATAAAATTTTAGTAAGATAAGTCCCGACTCCCAGAGTTGTAGCTCCATTATTTACAATTTTAATTTAACGTTGAAAGTTGGGCTCCGCGCGGCCGTTTCGAAGCCTATGCGTCCCCGCCAAGCAAGGTATGCAACACAAAATAATTTTTTTAGAACATTCAATATTAATTTAAAAATCTGAATAAATCATAATGTCATCTAGACACTTGAAGTAATATAGTCCCGCAGAAAAAAATTTTTTAGCTTAATTTTTGTTTAAGTTATTCAATTGTTAATTAACAAATTTTTCGGAGACTTGAGTTTTAATAAAATCTTGTATAAAAGTTCACAAATTGTGTCTATAAATTTTTTTTTCTTTTAGGAGCTCTTGTTATATAAATAATGAACAAGATTGGGGTGTAAAAGTTTATAAAAGATTTTTCATTTGTTTATAATGATTTTTCAAAGTTATCAAAAATAGAAATATCCGGCTAATGTTATTAAAAAATTTTTTTTTCCCAAATCTTTAATTTTAGTTGTTTTTGTATTCGTATATTGCGTTTGGTAGCTTGGCTAAAAATTTTTTAACATTAATTGTTTAAAAATTTTTTTTAAACAAATAGACAAATTGAATTTTTTTTAAAAATTTTTTTTTGTCATTTTATTGTCTTAGTAAAATCATGATTTTTAAAAATAATTTTTTTCTTAAAAAAATTTTTTAATTGTTCATACTTGTTTTTTTTCATTTATCCACCATTTCAATTATTTGTTGAGAAATCATTTTTTTTTTAAATCATCATTTACAATTCTCAATTTAATTATGAAAATAATTTTTTTTTTCATTTGAATTTTCATTGTTTATTTTATAAACAATTTGTTATAAACAAATTTCCATTTTCATTATTTTTTTCTTCCGTAGCTTTAAAAAAATTATAAATACAGCCCTGTGCATAAAAGTTGTAAAATAGTATATTACACACCCAGGGAAGTAAAATAAGAAATGTCTCAGATCACATGTAATTGTTGACCGAGGCGAAGCCGAGGTCAACAAACATGTGATCTGAGGCTTTCTTATTTACTTCCCGAGGAGTGTATACTATTTTTCTCCTCGACGGAGGCGGAAAGCGGCATTTTCGTTTAGCGCAGCGGGAGGAAAATTGACGCTTTCCGCCCGGAGGTGAGAAATTTTTTCTCTATTTTTTATTCAATTTTGAAATACTTTACCCCATCAAAGTTGAAGCGGTCAACTATTTCATCAACTTATAAATTGTTATAACTTCTAAACTATTGATGATACGGTCTTTGACATATAAGACGATCTTTTAGACAATTTATTGATTTGTATAATAAATTTTTTATATGCTCGATATCTATTATGGTTCAATTTTTATAAACATTTGTTTATAAAAAAATGCATTACTTGAATTTTTAGATGATTAGATCTTTTAAACTATTGAAGTTACGGCTTTTATGATTCAGGACAATTTTATAGAGTAATTATTGGACTACTTAACAATAATTTCTTTATATTTTAAATTCCATTTGTTTATTATTTTTTTTTATTTATTCAAATTATTACACTGTTAAGGGTTCATTTTTAGTAGATTTCATAGAAATCTAACTATTGCATTGGTCCTCATGACGGAACTTTTGAAAAATTTTGCTATATTTCGACTCAGCTCGTCAAGCGAATTCAGAAAATGCATATAGTTCAAAAGTTTATATATGTATGTATTTATATATATATATATATATATATATATATATGGGATATAACGCGGCTTGTCAGGACGATAGCGT
>JZSA01001593.1:0-45918 GCA_000956155.1 Cotesia vestalis
CCATTTTACGTCGGTATGTCTTCTGCTTCAGGATGTGAGCCCTTATCTCTGCTCCATAAAGCAGTACAGAGTGTACTACCTCAAGCAGGACTCGTCGTTTTCGGGTCCGTGATCCTATGGAGTTGGTCAAGATCCTTGATAGGTTGGATACGGTCTTGCTAGCTTTCTTGCATACATTATCTAGGTGTTCGCGGTAGGATAGTTTCTCGTCTATCATTACCCCTAGATATCGCAAAGCCCGTGTTGACGTTAATATTGTACCTCCCATGTCTACTGTAAATGGTTTTGGAAACCATTTTTGACGAGTCAGGACAACCATCTCTGTTTTTTGCTTGGCGAGTTTTAGGTTGTGTTTCTCAAGCCAGGCTTCGATAGCATCAGTGGTGTCTCGAGCTAGCAGTTCTGCCTCCTCGGTACTGTCTACTACAATCGTAGCCGTGACGTCATCCGCGAAGCCCGTGAGTTCCACCTGCTTCGGCAGCGGAATTCGCAGGAGCTCGTCGTAGTCAGCGTTCCATACGTTAGCCCCCATAATTGAGCCTTGGGGCACGCCAGCCGTTACGTCATGCTCTTGTTAGCTCTCTGTTGTTTCTACTATCAGCTTTCTCTCATCAAGGTAATCGTCAATCATTTCCAGATTTTTTTGGCTTCACGTCAAATTTGTGTTCCAGGGGGTCTAAGATATCCCCTCAATTCGCGCTGTTGAAGGCGTTTTTAACATCAAATGTTAGGAGAAGACAGACCTTGCGAGCTTTGAGACTACCAGACCATGCTCCTCTTGCTATCTCCGTTACCTTCTGAATTGCACCGATTGTTGATCGTCCTTTCCGGAAGCCATGTTGGTTAAAAGCAAAACCTCCAGCATGATCGATGTTATTGCGTAGCCTCCCTTGAATGAGCTTCTCGAGCAGCTTTCCGGCAATGTCCAGCATGCAGAGTGGTCTAAACGACGAAGGTGGTATAGGGGCTCCCTTCCCCTTGTCCAAAAGGACCAATCTCTGCCGCTTTCAGATCTTAGGGAACGTGCCGGTTGTCAGACAGGCATTTTAGGCGCTTAAGAGTATGTCTGGGTACTCCAGGGCTACAATCTTGATGACAGATGCCGGTATGCCGTCAGGACCAAGTGCTTTTCCTGTCTTGATAGTCTTTGCCGCGTGCTGCAGTTCTTTGGTGGTAAAGAGTGTTGTTCGTCCATTTTTTGCATAATGTCTCTTCTCCCGGAGCGGGTGTCTGGGAAACAGCTCCGCCACGATGCTGTTCATAAAGGCAAGACATTTTGGCGCTTCTGGCAAAGCCTTTCTAACTCGTTTAGTAACAATTTGGTAAGCCTTACCCCAGAGGTCATTGTTGAGGTCGTTGCAGATCTCTTTCCACAATATCGCTTTACTCGCTTGAATAGCTTTATTCAAAGCCTTTTTGGCCTGCTTGTACTCCATCGAATATTTATTTTGTTCGAGAGAATGCTTCGCGGCTCTCGTTGCTCGTCGACGTAGCTTGTGGTATGTTTTTCGAAGCTCTGCTATCTCTTGTGACCACCAGTATGCCGGCCTATGGGAGCCTCGCTTTTTCAGCCGTGGCATTGAGGCATCACACGAGGCAACAATCAGTCCCATCGCTTTGGAGACTATTGTTTCCGTCTCCTTGCGGGTACTTGGAATCAGGCTACTCCGTTCAGTAGACAAGTTATGATTCAAGGATGTTCGCAGTGCTTCTTCATCAAGCTTCCTGGCATTTCACTTCCGCAGTTGATTGTCATGCCGCGAACGTGGATTGGGTGCTAGTCCAACACTAAATGTCACATACTGATGATCACTGCCACTATATTCTTCGGATACGGTCCAGCCTTCAATCATATTCGCAATCCTTGGGGTCGCCAACGTAATGTCAAGGATAGATTCCCGGTATCCTGGTCTTCTGAAGGTCGTAGTACTTCCGGTGTTCAGCACTATAAGGTCCGTCCTTGCTGCGAAGTCCGCTACTTCGTCTCCTCTGGTGTCCGAGTATTCAGCGCCCCATTCAGCCGATTTCGCGTTGAAATCACCAGCTACGATGACGTCTTCGTCGAACTTGCCGATAGCGTCCTCTATGTTTGCCATTTTCTGGCGGAACACACTAATCCCTTCATTGGGTGAAAGGTAGACTCTCACGAAGTACGTCGTGGGGGTTTTGATCCAGACGAAGCCCTCTTCGCTTCCGCTGTCGTTGACGGTGGTCTTCTTCGAGTTAGTGATCCAGATTGCTGCCGTGCCGGATTTATCAGCGAACCATGTTCTATCCTGAATATTCAGATATTGTTCGGAGATAAGGCAGATGTCAATCTTGTCTTCGAAGACACGTTGGCGCAGCAGGTTTTGCGCTAAGGCGCACCTATTTAGGTTGCCCTGTAGTATGCGTGTCATTTTTGACTTCTCGTGGCTTCTGCTAGTGCTGTGCGGAATGTCTTGCAAGCTCCGGTACCAGGAATATGGCATGGATCGTCTTTGGCATCTTTGCTCCGAGTGCAAAGGAAGCAGCTTGGCTTCTCAGTGCAGTTTACAGCCCTGTGATTTTTTCCGCCACATTTGTAGCAGCACCTGGTTCTGTCTGGTCCCGCACACTGCTGTGTGTGGTGTCCGAACCCGAGACACTTAAAGCAGCGGGTTACTTTTGCAACTTGGCGTATGCGGCAGTTAACCCAGCCAATCTTTATACGGGCCTTGTTGAGGGCTTTAGTCGCATTGGCTTCGTCGATCTCGCAGAAGGCTGCCCGATTACCTCGTGGTGTGGGTTTTGTCGAATTCACCCGTTTGATCTCTAGGCTGTCATTGAATTCACGTTTAAGTGCTTCGCGGACTTCGCTCTCGGTAGAGATTTCATCCAAGTCGAGGATCTCAATCGTTGTTGTTGGTGGTAGCGTTTTGACCGTGCCGATGTTTGCAGTGGCTGACCTTACTGCATCGGTGAAAGCCTTGCTGTCCTCGGTCTTTCGAGCCATTTCAAGGAGAACGCCTCCGTGCCTCGTCCTTTTAATAGACTTTATGTCTACTCCAGTCTCTGTCGGGTTAACCTTGGCCTTGATTTCATTGAGGAGATCGGCGTACGTTCGCCCTTCAGCTAGTTGGACAAGCACAGCCTTTGTTCTTGTCTTTTTCCTTCTCGGTTTTTTTGAGCCACCCTTACTTGGCTGGTTTTGGGCTTCAGTAGTTTCTGCCCCTGGCTCCTGTTCTCTTTCCTTCTTTTCCTTTTGCCGTGTCACCTTGATCCAGGTATTATCCCGGGCTGTCTTTTTCGGTGTTAGCTTGTTAATTTCAGAGGAAGGGCTGGGTGTAGACAGCGGCCTCTTCTATTTGTTCTCTTTTCCTTGCTGTAGTTTCTCAGGAGTGACCAAAAACGCTTGTGGTTTTGTGGTCATCTACGGAGATGTTTGTGTGGTTGTCGCCGACATCGATGCTGGTTTGTTGGCCAACTTATATGCCGTTGCAATGGACGCTACTAATTTTCCGAGTTCATGATGGAGATTTCTCTTGTTCTTTATGAACTCAGTCAACTCTTCGATATTGCTACCGAGCCGTTCCATTGGGGATTGTTGGCCGGTGACAGTCGGTATAGAGTTGATCCTCCCTCGATATGTGTTAGTGATGACGGGAGCAACAGGTCTTCCACTTCTGGGAGGAACGCCTGTTTGCTGTGCGTCTACTTCCATCTGAGCTGTTTCTGTACTTCCTGTAGCATTGCTAGCATTGCTAGACGGCAGAGCCATGGGGTCCACTCTGCTATTCAAACAGTCGCTTGATAACGACGAGTTCAGGCCCGTTTGTACGCCTTCCCTCACCGGTCCCCCCTCTGCACCGTAGACGATGTAAGAATGTTTTCTGACATTTCATATCATCTATTTGCTAGGTTTTGGTCCACCCCGAGTATTTTATTTCTTCGGTGCCCGACGTATCTGGCGCGCAGGTATGACGAGTATTCCCCTATCCGCCACCTGGGGAGGCGCCCGATGCGAAACCCAGCAAGCCCGACACGGGGCGTGTGTGTGTGTGTGATCTTCTTATAACTTTTGAACGGCTTGACCGATTCCATCGCAGTTGCCGCCATTCGAAAGGGCTTGACCAAATCCAAATTTTGAATACAGTTTGAATTGGTAGATTCCGAGAAATCTCAAAAAAATTACAACTGTTATGTCGTACTCAACGTCCGACATTTTTATTTTATAACAAATAGAATTTAATTATTTATAAATAATTTTGTTTTTACAACTAATTACATACATTTATTTTATTTATAAATTTTTTTTCTTTAGAATTTTGGATACATTTTTTTTAAATAGAAATTATTTTAAAAATATTTATCGGTTTATCTGGGTCGAATAGTAGATAATAATTTTATGACCCTAGCAGATAAAAAAAAAATAGTTTTCTTATCTAACTACAACTCGGAAAATTCCTACATTTAGTTGGGCCCGACTTTATCTAGACCTGAAACAGAAATATTTTTTTTAATAAGATAAAATGCATAGAAAAAAAAATTTTAATAACAATAATTTTAGTAACAATAATTTAAAAAACAAAAAAACCTAAGTAATAACAATATAGATTACAATAAAATTAAATGACGAAAATTTAAATAATGTTGAAAATTCAAAAATAGTGTTTTATTTAATCTCTATCAGACTTTTGAGCTCAAAAGCCTAGAAAAGCTATCTCTTTGAGCTCGGAGAGCTCAAAATGACACGAAAATTATATTTTTGAGCTCGAAGAGCTCAAAAACGTAATAAGTGCAATTTTGAGCGCTTAAGTATGGAACCATCAGCGGGAAGTTGCAGGGATGGCCTGTATGGTCAACCGTTTTCCTAATTTTTTTGAATAAGTTTTAAACGGCTCGATCGATTAATCCCAAAAACAAATTAGCTCTTAACATCAAAAAACCGAGTCGATCGCCACTAAGCTGGTCAAAATCGGTTGATTTGCTCGTAAGTTATCGTTGACAAAATAAAACTGCAAAAAATTTTTTTCGAAATTGCTCTGAAGTTTCTGCTTCGATCGAATCAAACTTGAAGATTCGTAATGAGTCTTAGAAAACTGCGTCGAGTACCACTAACCGTGTAAAAATCGGTTCATTAATTCAAAAGTTATCGCGGTTTGAAAATTTAAAAAATAGTGTATTATCAACTGCTATAAGACTTTTGAGCTCGAAGATCTCAAAACCATACAAAAGCTATTTCTTTAAGCTCGTAGAGCTCAAAATAACACACGAATTATATTTTAAGAAACCACGTCAATCGCCACCAAGCTGGTTAAAATCGGTTGATTCGTTCGTGAGTTATTGTTGACGAAAAAAATCGAAAAAAGTGAATTTTTTGAATGACACCGGAATTTCCAGTCTAATCAGTTTGTGTTTAGAACTTTATCATAGAATTCCAAAAACTGCGTCGAATGCTGTCAACTGTATGAAAATCGGTTCATTCATTTAGAAGTTATTGCGGTTTGAAAATTCAAACAATAGTATTTTATTAAACTTCTATCAAATTTCTAACATAACTCCGACATCTCTTGGAATAACTTTTAAACAGTTATACTGATCAATTTGAAAAAATAATCAGCTTTCAACATTAAAAGACCACGTCAATCGCTGCCAAGCTGGTCAAAATCGGTCGATTCGTTCGAGAGATATCGTGAACAAAAGACAACCGAAAAATTGTTTTTTCGGAATTAGTCTGAAATTTCTCGTTTGATCAATCCAAACTCAAGAATTCGTCATGAGACTGAAAAAACTGCATTGAATGCTGCCAACCACGTGAAAATCGGTTGATTCATTCAAAAGTCATTGCGGTTTGAAAATTAAAAAAATAGTGATCTATGAAACTTCTTCCAGACTTTTGAGCTCGAAGAGCTCAAAAGCATAGGAAATTCATCTTTTTGAGCTCGGAGAGCTAGAAAAAGCACATAAATTGTATTTATGAGCTCGAAAAGCTCAAAAACATCATCAGTGCAATTTTAAACGCCTAGGCATGGATTTAGCGGGAAGTTGCAGGGATGGCCTTTTCCTTGGGTCAACCGTTATCCTAATTTTTTTTTCAAAAGCCCTAAGTGTCCCCTCTCAAACAAATTAAAGGCCATTGCTGTATCTATAGTAGCGTTTGAGATATTACAAAATAAAATTGAAAAACTGAAAAATCGCGAATTTTGAATTTGCATATCTTTTGAAAAAATTTTTTTTATTTTGTTACGTTCCCAAATTTTGGGGGTAATTAATGTTTAAATAATTTAAATCCAGATTTTGACTTCATTAGGAAGTCGATAGACTCCAGGTTGTCATGTCACTGATTCCTCCGTGAAGTACTTCTTAACAAATTTAATTTACAGAATTCATTTATATTTTACTTTTAATTTACCTGCCTTCGGGTAGGTAATGGATAGAGTGCCTGAACGCTGGCTAGCGCTCTTGGCGATTTCACCAGGATGGAACAGCTAATAAGCGCTCACACCCTGGGGTTAATAAGTAGGATTATTAAGAGGATAGGATACTTGAACGCTGGCTATCGCTCTACGTAAAGAAACCAGGGTGGAACGCTGATAAGCGCTCTCAACCCTGGGTGAAGGTTTTAATAAGTATCCATTTTAATTGATTAACAATTGAATAAATTTTTATAAATAAGGAATTAGCAGGCTCAGCCTCGGACCAGCAGAGATTGCCCCTCTGCTAAGTTCTCGGACTGACTGTTCCAGAAGAAGTCTAGAGACAGAATGTGTCTCTTACAATTATTACAATAAATTTTTATAATGTTTTTTAGCAACGTTGCATCTCAGATTACCCTATGTGAACATCAACGCAGTCCAAATCCCACAACGTAGACTATTTAGTATACTGGGCTGCGTTGACGTCCCAGAAATCTCTTATCTTGAGGTATTTCCGTTTCGAAATACCTCGGATAATAATTTTTTTTTTTTTTTTTTTTTTGGTTAATTGAATTATTTTTTTTTTTTGGAGTCTTACGCGTCAGCCTTCTGGCCTAGACACGTGGGATTTTTACGTCCCTTCCTACTATTTTTTTTTTTGATGTGCCGAACTACACATCTTAACCTCCTATCCGCAGCTGTGGCCGTCTTACAGTCTGCACCCGCATTCGCCTGTGCCCCACCCTTAGCACAGTGACCGAGGAAACCACAGAAACCTGGCCAGGATACAGTCGGCAAGGGAGCAAGCCTTGGAAATCGCAGAAAAATTGCGACTGCCAGGGCTCGAACCCACTCCTGAGCGACTGTTGTACGGACAGTTTAAGACTTAAACCGCTCGGCCACGCGGTCGCTCTGGATAATAATTAATTAATTAAAATATAAATTAATTGATTTAAATTATATTTAAAATTTGCGAGAACGTAACAATTATTTTTTCTTTTAGTAGAGCTGTTGTATAAAAATCGAACTTTGAGCTTGAATAACTTTTAAGCCAATAGATTTAGCGAAAAATTACAGCAAACATTTTTTGTAGAGCGTTAAATTTTCTATGAAATTTTTGCATTTCATTAATTCCAATTCATTTGACTATGAGTTATAAAATTCTAAAGAAAAAATAAAATTTTTCCCATGTTATTTCTGTAAGAAACTTAGGTTGGAACGCGGACATTCCTAAAGTTAATGTTAAGAGCTCAAATTTTGTGGGGATTTTTTTTTTTTATCAATTTCGAAGTATTTGAGCCCCTGAGAGCAAAGAAATTCAAAATTACCCCTTTTTAGGATCACCCGAATAATCATATGTAATTATACATAATTATATAGGACCATTTTTCATATATAATTATGCATAAGTATATATAATTATTTGTAATCTTTTTACCCGGGTAGATAAATAATATGAGTAGTATGTTAATTTTCTTATTTATAAAAACTACCACTATTTATCATGCCTGCATGCATCGCATTTCTATTGGATTTGCGTGCATTGTACATGAGTCAACATATACGCAAATACGGCCATTTTTTAACGCACATTGTCAATATGAGCAGGCGCGAATTTTCTTTTGATTGCTAATTTTTACGCTGCTCCAAATTCATTTTATTCGATAACGCTCTCATAAATAGACCATTCATCATAATTATCTGCATAATTTAACCCGTTCAATTATTCTTATTTTGCGTGTAGATGTTCTTCGAGTCGAGTGTTGAAAATTTTTCTAACTCTAATATCTAATATTAGGCAATTCCATTCTACAGACTCTACATTCTAACATAAGGTACCTCTAGATCTTAACCCTAAGAGATAGTTTTTTTCTAATTACTAGTACTTGGTGATAAGAACTATGGATTTGTTACTAAATATAGATAACTTACTTTTGACCGTTGAATTTCTATCTGGTTTGATCTATTTCTCTCCTGTTTTTGAATTTTCAGTCATCCCTTAAACTCAAGAAATTTTAGTTACCTCTTCAACCTCTGAATCTCTATGGTTTTTATTATTACTTGTTTTCTTGTTTTTCTTGGTTGATAAATGTAATTTATTACATCGGGCTGCATTAGTAAAAAGGGAAAGAGAGGGGTTACGGTGATAAACTGGTAACAAATTTCGCTGATCAGGTTATACAAGGCTGAATCACAGAATAATACCACAGACAGGCTGAGCCAATAGTTGCTAAACGGAAGCAACAGATTGAATAGCGGTAAAACTAGGGCCAGTGATAAAAGACGCTTAGTCACTACCCAAATAAACAATGAAGTCACCAAAGACCACGTTACACGTCACACCTAAACAGATAGTGATATTGACAATATCATCACGCTTACAGTCGTTCGTCAAAAAAAGCCGTGAACTAATGAGTAACTAAAAAAAAATCCACAGCTTTGGTTTGAGCAATTTAAATGTTGATACCATTCCTGAACGGATAAAAATGTACTGTAGTAACAGATTGCTAATTTAAGAGAAAACGATTTGAACGATGACACGACTACTAATGCTCCAGACAATTTATTTGTGTGCTATGATCATTTTTTTTTTCGATCATTTATTTTTATTTTGATAAGAATACAACTCCAGTAGAGACAAATATGTGCGAAAGTAATTTGCTACCTAAACAAAGCTGGTCAAATAGACTCGGTTCAGAAACGGATCAAATAACAATATTGCTGTACAAATACTAAGAGAAGTATTTTTATTGTCAATAAAAGTCTGAAAGTTGTAGTTTTGTTATGAAACCCCTTACTACTTTCTCGTGCTACGGATCTCCAACTCACTCACTTATTTTCTTCATAAATAAAGGACATTGAACAAGAGCAACCAGTATATTGAAAGACGAAGCCCCCGATAGGGGTCGGAGGTCTGATCTCCCCAGTCTTGGAAATAATTGTTTATCAACAGCCGTGGATCAATTGTTACGTAACTGACATGAACATATTTACTATCATTTATGTAGAAGCGGGTAATCTGTTTCGTAAACAGATATAAAGAATATATCAAAAATGGTCCCCTAGAAAATCCTGAAGATCACTGTGTCGAAAAGCTGCTGTTTCGACGTGTGTATTAACCCAGCAAATAATATAACGTATAGTAACGTATTGAAAAGCAGTATGATGTAGTAACCAAATCTTAAAGATGTCATAATGTTTGTTGAGAAAGAATCAAAAACATTAATGGTAATCATGTATAGAATTCGTGTACCTCGTTACAACAATAAATTTACCAAGGTTACTATATCGAACACATGGGAGTATCTCGGTACATTTGAAATGCAACTTTTGTTGATTGGGCGAATGAAATGTATCGGATTCTAGTGGCACAATTGGTGAGGAAGAATCACAAGAATTGGCATAAACTGTATCTTGAATCAGCGCAATCTCACAGCACTACAAGATATGACTGAATCTTTCACTGGCATAACTGAACTCCGGACGATAGAACTTATCCGGGTATATGCTACAAAAAAATAAGATGACAGGGTATCGGCGTTAGAAAAGTGAGTGCAAACTTTACAGTCACATTAGTATCAAATTCATGGAAAGTTCCGATGGCTAATTTTGTTTCACACAATATGTTTGTTTCACACAGTATGTTGTGTTAGAAAATATGAAATAAAATTTAAAAAATAATGTATTTTTTTTAATAACTTTCAAATAACTATACCGATTTTCGACCTCAAAAAATAACGTTGATCGCCACAATCCACAGCATAATGGGTCAATTTTTTCTAAAGATATTGTAACAGGGTAAAATTACCCTAAATCGATAAGTCACCGGAGATCGATAATTGTTCGACATAGCACTGGCACGTCTCGATCTTCGGGCCTAAAAAGAATAGGAGGGGGTAGTTTTGGGTTGATATAGGTGAGCCGTGCAGTGGAAAAGGGAGAAGTAGTGTGACCGCCAGACCTAGTGCCACGGAAATCCAAAAGGACCGATCCCCGGAGTAGTGACGAGACGAAGGAAGCCAACTACAACTAGGACTTCACCCTCGATTAGAGAGTTAGATCATCGTATTATTCGTCATGGTATCAATTATTACTCTGTGGGAAAGAAGTGGACCGCGGTTTACCCAATATCCAGTTACTTCTCTTTCTTAATTGTCAATTGAATCGTTTAATCGACGATTTCTTTAATTAATCAGAATAAAACATTTGTTAGTTTGGATTGAGTGATTTTCCTGGGAGCATATACCCGAGAGTCACTCAACCGACCTTGTGGGAAAATTTAACAACCAAAAATTAGTCAATTTAATTAATTAACATTCGAAAAAGTCGTTTAATTTATTGTTATAATTTTTATAACAATTAAGTCAAAAAAGTGATTAATTTTGTTGCTTGAAAAATAATCGACAAACTTTTTACTCGTGGAATTTTTGGTCGAGCGTCGAGATATTTTGTGTCGCAGTAAATTCCAAACACCCAAGGTCAAAGACAACTAAACTAGCGAATGTTCTAGCTAAGAAAATGAATGTTTCGACTTTTGTCGATTTTTGTAATTTGGAAAATTATTGAAATCTTTATTGAAAATTATGTTAGGAACTAATTATTAAATTTATTTTATATTGTAAATTGATTATTAATTATTATTTAATTTAATTGGGGATTAAGTCCGTGAATTGATTAAATTAAATTTTGTTGCAAATTAAAAATTAATAGCGTGGACATTAAGTCCAAGGATTTAGTTATTTTGAGTAGAAAATTTGTCACAGGAAAAATTGGTTATAATTAATTGATTTACATCATTAGAATTGTGTTAATAATTTTGAACTTGATTGTAAAATTTATATCGTGATCATTTTAATTTTCAAAAATTAATTAACCAACTATTGTTATATTATTAAGAACATGACGATAAGTTACTCAGGAATTTTAATCTATCTAATATTTTAATACCAAATCAAAATTTACAATCGGAGTTTGAAATTGAATGACAGTCAGATTAATTGGAATTGAATTGTTAATCGTAAATTTGTTATTTAATTAGTACTAATGATTGAATGATTTAATTAAAGCTTTTAAATTCAAATTAATTGAATTCTATTTTCAAATCGAATTTATAAAATAAAATCATTCAAGTCTAGGTTATGTGTGTGAAGATTAGTGTGGGTCATGCGTGATAGAGAGTATTAATAGTGTTAAGTTGGTCCTGGTTAGCCGTTAGTTAGGCTAGACAATCTCCGTCACACTGTTGTCTTTGTGCGGAGTAACTAAATAGTTCTGGTTAGCCGTTAGTTAGGCTTATATTAATTGGTTGTTCTGGTTAGCCGTTAGTTAGGCTAGACGGTCTCTTTCGCACTGCAGTCTTTGCGCAGAGAGACTCGTTCGTTCTGGTTAGCCGTTAGTTAGGATATAGTTGATAAGTTTTAATAAGTCATAGAGTGAGTGTGTGAGTAAAATCTAGCTAACCGTTTGAAAGTACTTTTTGTTAATTTTTATTGTTAATAAATATTGATCAATCTTGTTAATTAATTATTTATTCTTCAACAGCACCTTCCTCCACTCTCTCTCTACCCTAGGATAAGAATTCTCAGCTTTGGACCGGTTCCAGGAACCGTGAATAAAAATCCTGGTGGCGCCCTGATAATTATATTGTTTTGTTAATTTAGTTAGTTTAATTTTTCAATTGATTAGGGGCCAACCTGAGTAGGTAAAACTGTTACAATATCGTTCAGATATTAAAAAAAACAATTATTAATATTTCAAACAACTTGAGAATTTTCAGTCCAATCATTTTGCAAGTTTGCGTCATCGACCCAAACAACTCCGGGCCTGACCAAAAAACTACAGCCACTCTTGTTCACTCGAAAAAAACCATCACAGCAATAAAAGGAAAACAACAAGAAGAGGCACCTGTCGAAGCCCAGCATCATAGCTCAAAACCAGTCAAGTAAGGGTGCCTCCAAGAAACCGAGGAGAAAGAAGACAAAAACTAAGGCTGTTCTCGTCGAACCAGTATAAGGCCAAACGTATGCTGATATCCTAAAGAAATCAAGGCCAAGGAAAGCCCTGTTGAGACGGGCGTAGACATGAAGTTTATTAAAAAGACGAAACACGGAGGCTTTCTCCTTGAAATTGCTCGAAAGACCGGAGACAGCAAGGCTTTCACCGACGCAGTAAAGTCAGCTATTGCTATTATCGGCACGGTCAAGACGCTATCACCAATAACAACGATCGAGATCCTCGATTTGGATGAAGTCTCTACCGTGAGCGACGTCCGCGAAACACTTAAACGTGAATTCACTAATAACCTGAAGATCAAACGAGTAAATTTGACAAAACCCACTCGACGAGGCAATCGGGCAGCCTTTTGCGAGATAGACGAGGCCAGCGCGATAAAGGTCCTTGACAAGACCCGTATAGAGAACGGTTGGGTGAAGTGCCGTATACGCCTAGTTGCAAAAGTAACCCGCTGTTTTAAATGTCTTGGTTTTGGACATCAAACACGTCAATATGGAGGACCAGACAGAAGCAGGTGCTGCTACAAATGTGGCGGAGAGAGCCACAAAGCCGTAAACTGCACGGAGAAGCCAAGTTGCTTTCTTTGTACTCCGGACTAAGATGTCCAAGATGGTTCACGACATATTTCTGGCACCTAAGCTTGCAAGGCATTCCGCACAGCACTTGCCGAAGCCACGAGAGAGCAAAAATGACGCGCATACCACAAGGCAACCTAAATAAGTGCGCTTTGGCTCAAAACCTACTGTGCCAGCGCGTCTTTGAAGATAAAATAAGATAAACGTCTGTTTTATCTGCGAGCAATTTCTCAACATCGAAGGTAAAACATGGTTCGCTTATATAATTCTAGCATGGCAGCTATCTGGATAGTAAACTCGAAGAAGGTTACTGTCAACAACAATGGAAGCGGAGTAGGTTTGTCTGGATCGAGACTCCCGCAACCTACCTGATGAGGGTCTACCTTTTACCCAACGAAGGAATTAGTGTGTTTTGCTAGAAGTTGACAAACTTAGAAGATACCATCGGCAAGCTTGACGGCGAAGTCATCGTAGTTGGTAATTTCAACGCCAAATCAGCTGAATGGGGTGCTGACTTCTCTGATACAAGAGGTAACGAAGTGGCAGACTGCGCAGCAAGACTCGACTTTATAGTGCTGAACACCGGAAACACTACGACTTTTAGAACACCAGGATACCAGGAATCTATCCTGGATATCACGTTAGCGACTCCAAGGATCGCAAACGTGATCGAGGATTGGACACTATCAGAGAAATACAGTGGCAGTGATCACTAACATGTGACACTCAGCATTCGATTAGCACCTGTTACGGTACCGCGTAGTGATCATCGACGACAGAAATGGAATGTCAGGAAGCTCGATTTAGAGGCACTGCTAACTTCACTTGCACGGAGCTGGTCTATCCTTCAGAACAACCCGACTCAGGATACCTACAGTGAGACGAAAAAGGCAGTGTTAAATACGATGATGGAGATTGCTGCCGCATGTAACGCCTCTATGCCGCGGCTGAAAAACCGGAGTTTCCATAGGCCAGTGTACTGGTAGTCAACAGACATAGCAGAACTTCGCAAAATATGCCATAAGCTACGTCACCGCGCAACGAGAGCCGCAAAATGCTTCCCAAGCCAGGACTTATATTCAATCGAGTACAAGCAGGCCATAAAGACGCGAAACCGAGCCATCAAAGTAAGAAAAGCGATATTGTGGAAAGATATCTGTAACGATCTCGACAATGACATCTGGGGTAAAGTCTACCAAATTATCACCAAACGACTTGGAAAGGCTTCACCACAAGCGCTGAAGTCTCCTGCCTTAATGGACAGCATTATAGTGGAGCTGTTTTCTAAACATCCATCGCGGGAGAAAAGACATTACAGAAAATATGGCAAACCAACACCTTATACAACTAAAGAAATGCGAGACGCGGCAAAGTCTCTCAAGACGGGAAAGGCACCTAGCCCTGATGGCATCCCGACGTCGGTGATCAGGACTGTAGCCCTGGAATACCCAGATATACTCCTGAACATTTACAATGCATGCTTGGCACCTGGTACGTTTTCCACGGTCTGGAAGCGGCAGAGATTGGTTCTTTTAGACAAAGGTAAGGGAACCCCCGCAACACCTTCGTCGCTTAGACCACTCTGCATGCTGGACATTGCTGGAAAACTGCTCGAGAAGCTCATACAAGGAAAACTCCGTAACGACATCGACCGTGCTGGAGCCTTTGCCTCCAACCAACATGGCTTCTGGAAAGGTCGTTCAACAGTCGGAGCGATCGAGAAAGTCATAAAGACAGCAATACAAGCATGGTCTGGTAGCCTCAAAACTCATAAAGTATGTCTTCTCCTTACGCTAGACGTCAAAAATGCCTTTAACAGTGCACATTGGGGAGATATTTTAGACAAAAATTTAATTCGGAGCCAGAGAATCTGGCACTAATCGACAACTACCTGGATGAAAGAATGCTAATAGCGGAAACTACGGAAGGCCCACAAGAATACGCCATAACGACTGGCGTTCCACAAGGCTCAATAATGGGGCCCAAACTATGGAATGCGAACTACGACGAGCTTCTTGAAATCCCGTTACCAAAGCAAATAGAGCTAACGGGATTTGAATACGACGTTGCGGCTACGATAGTAGTAGACAGCGTAGAAGAGGCTGGTTCAGGAAATCATTGACGCCGTCGAGACCTGGCTTGATAAACACCACCTAAAACTCGCCAAGCATAACACGGAGACGTTTGGTCTGACACATCAATAATGGTTCCCAAAACCACATGCTGTGGACATAGGAGGAACTGCACTGACATCAACAAGGGCCCGGCGCTATCTACTGGTAACGATAGACGAGAAACTATGTTTTCGCGAACACCACGACAGTGCATGCAAGAAAGGCAGCATGACGGTGTCTAGCCTAGAAAGAATCATGACGAACACTATTGGACCAAGAAGAGTGTTCCAGAAAAAGAGAAGAGTTCTTCTAGAAGCAGTTCATTCGGAACTGCTTTAGGGAGCAGAAATATGGGTAGATATGGGTAGGATAAAGACGGAAGCGCAGCAAGAGATAATATGTATAATTAGATAATTTAAGCGATAATATAAGCGATAATATAATATAATATAAGAGATAATATAAGCGTAACAATTTAATATGTATAATTGCCATTAAATTTCGTGAAAATTTGAATTTATTTGGTTTCCTAGATTTTAGGAAATCTCAAGAATAAAATTCTAAAAAAATGGTTTTCTTGGAAGAATTTCTAAACGTCTTCACCGATCAATTCCAGAAACTAATCCGCTCTCAAACTTGAAAAACAAAGTCGATTGCCACCAGTTCCGTCAAAATCGGTTAATTCGTTCCTGAGTTACCCCAAAAACGAAAAAATTCGAAAAAAATGTTTTTTTTTTAAACTTTGACATTTCTTTTCAGATCGTTTTTGATGAAACAGAATAATTATTAGAATCCAAAAAACCACGTTGATCGCCGCCAAAAACGTGAAAATCGGTTGATTGGCAAGTTATCGTTGTCGAAAAGAAAACCGAAAAAAGTGTTTTTTCGGTTTAACGGAGTGATCGTTACCCGTTAAAGACTCTTTAAGTTAGTTATCAACGGATCACAGTGCACTGTGCTCTTAAACCCTTGTAGTCATAAATTTAAGACTAGTTAGCAGGGCCCTAAGATTGAGGTTCGTCGTAGTGAGAGTGGGGAGGGCAGAGTGAAGGAAGAAACGCACCAACAAAATTCTAAAAAGTTGTTGTGATTGAGCAGGATAGCTGTAAAGGACGGGAAAAATTTCAATCCAGGTAATTATTTTCATTTCGCTCGAGCAAAGTGGAACGAAGCGATGAAACTTTATTAATTTAATGCTTGCTAGGCCATTGAATCAGCTTGCTTGAATTAAGCTTAATTTTGTAATAAGTGCTCATTTGCGGTTACTGGAAAAATAATTATCAAGTCATACGAGACGCGGTGACTGAAGTTTTTACCGACAACCAAATACATCTCACCGAGGGAAAGTCAACACCAGCACCTGAGACAAGGAGTCGCAGCTTATCAAGGGAATCTACATAAAATTTATAAAAAGGCTCCAGGTACAAATACCATATCTGAATAATTTCTCGGGTGAGCGTCATCAGCCAGGCCGTCATGTTGGCTGAAGGTCACCACCATTTCGCGCTTGATTACAATCACTAGTTTTTATAATAGTTTAGAATAAAATTTCAAATATATTTATAATAATTATAAAATATAATTTAGAATATAGTCCGAGTAATTTTTAAAATGAAATTGAGAACAAAATTCAGAATACGTTCAGAATGAAAATTGACAATGAATTCAAGAACAAACGAGAAATAAGTAACTAAATTATTAATTAATAATACCTGGAATGTTTTCGGGTTATTAATTAAAAACTTAGGCAGAGTCTGGATCAATTTTACTGGGAATTATTTTAGTTTGTTAATTCATGATTTCGGCGCCACGTGAAAAATTGCTCTCTGATAATTTAGTCCGAGTGAAAATAAGTTCAATTTTGTGTAGATTAAAATGAGTAAAATATCTTAGTAAAAGTTTTAGTAAAATTTGTGGGATGAAAAAATAATCAAAATCAAGATAAATAATTCAGACTAAATTTTAATTGTGTTAAAATTGTTGAAAGTAAAATTAGAATCAGGAAATGTTTGTTAAAATTTGTTGTCAAAATTAATTTGCTAAAAGTAGAAAATAAAACTCTTGTAAATTTTGTCAGAAAAAAAATCGACAAAAGTTTGATAGAGAGTCGGCCATATTGTCTTGCGCTAAAACTCTGAGTAGAGGACACTCAAGGTTGAGACTAAAATCTTAGCCCATTGTGAAATAAAATGAAATAACTTGAAATAAATTCTAAGTTCTTAAACGACATAAAATCAAGTGAAATAAAATAATATAGTTGAAATAAAATTTACTCAGTTATTCAGAGACAATTGTAATAGTTTAGGCTAAGATAGATTAAGTAAGACAGTTCATAGTTTCTTGATTTTAAAATAAGTCAAGTAATATGATTGATAAAATTTTGGCGAAATAAAATTTACAAAAGTAAATTAATTGAAAATGCATTTGCAAATTCTCGGACACAACGTACTCATTGTCGGCAGATTAATAAGACCTCTGTATTCAGATTTTAATTTATTATTATTCTTATTTTGACTTGTATATATCAGGCTTGTTTTTACAAGGCTGAGTAGATAGTAGCTGCCGCTTAGCGACTGTGTTGCGGTCTTGTGAGTATACTGTACTTATTGGACCCCAGCGCATCCATTTAACTACATTGTTATCAACACACATATTATTAACGTTCTCCATTATTATCAACACACATATTATCAACGTTTTTCTTATAATCACATCCTTATTTTTCACACTTCCAAATTTTCGCACATATCTTTATTCTCAATGTGGCTGTGAACGGACTTGTGCGTTCTATGCTGCATTTACCCTATTCCTCACCCCTTTTTATCGGTTGTTGGAATAGTGGCGAAAGAAAAACAAGAGAAAACCCATGCCAGTACAGTTCGGCTACCGAAGTGACCCCCGACGGTTGGTTTTGGAACTATTCGAACAACCGTCAGGGTTTAAACCCTCGCCTCATGACATGATGTGCAAACGAACTAACGGGATAATGACTCGGCCATCATGCCGCTTAGATTTTAATTTATCAACTCAAAATACGACGACCACTTGCTATTAAATATTTATTGTTGTATTTTTAAGACCACAGCAATAAATCAGTTAAGAATTTCAATTGAGATTAGAATTTAGGAGATTAGTTAATACGATTTTTAATGAGAATTATTTTGGATAAATAGGAAAATATAATTTAGAACAATTAACTTTGTAAAATCCAGGGAAATAAAATTGTGTGTGTGTGCGTGTGATGATTATTACAGTGTAGCTTAGGGACTCATAATATCTTCCTCTGTTTCCTGGGCACACTTGGAAATCTCTGCATAAACGCCCAAATAGGGGTGCAATAGTGATTAAGATGGAAAATAAAAATTGTGGGTGTGAGTGGATATTATTACAGTGTAGCCTAGGGATTCGTGGTATCCTCCTCTGCTTTCTGGGCGCACTTAGAAACCGTTATATAGACGCCCAGGTTAAGCGCACAACCGTAGTAAGCTAGAAGCCGCAATATGGACTCCCCTTAAGAGAGTATCGTCAGGAATAATAATTTTTATAAAGAAAACCGCTAAAAACAACCGAAAATATTTATTTTCGAGGTTTTTTTTCAGATTTCTCAAAATGTTCCTGTCCAAATCAGTCCAAATTGTATTGAAAATCTAAGTTCAGTCAAGCTATTTCGAATATTACCAACCACGATTAAATCAGTCAATCCGTTCAAAAGTTATGAGAAGTTTATATATGGCCACACACACATATCATCGCGGAAACATTCGGGGAAGCTTCCTAGGACCTCAAAACGTCGAGATCTGATAAAAACTCGATTTTTTCAAAACGGGGTAAAACCAATAACTTCCCGATTTTTTGAAAATTATTGATTTTCTTAGCGGGAAGTTGAAAAGAACTCGAAATCACATACAATAATTAATTATTGGAAGCTGTATTATGGATTGATTCGTAATTTAATCTCTTTGTTAAAAAAAGTACACTCATACAATCAACAATTTTAAATAAAATACAACACTTTGGAGAAGTCAAATTAGCTTTCTAGGACCTCAAAACGTAAAGATCTGATGATAACTCAATTTTCGAAAAACAGGGTGGAATCAATAACTTCCCGATTTTTGAAAATTTCTAATTTTCTTAGCGGGAAGTTGAAAATATTAAATAAACGAATCCCACTGTGAAAAAAAATTTGGAAAAGATCGGGTTCAAAGGTGGTCGATTTGGCGTGGAATGATCACTATACTGTAACAGGGTAAATGTACCCTGAACCGATAAATCGCCGGATATCGATAATTGTTCGACGCTGTACTGGCACGTCTCGATCTCCGGGCCTACAGAGAGAGTAGAAAGGAGTAGTTTTAGGTTATTACAGGTGAGCCGTGCAGTGCAGAAGTAGTGTGACTGCCAGACAGAGTGCCACGGAAAATCAAGAAGTTATTTATTTATTTAATCAATTGTTTATTAATATTCGTTAGTTTCAACTGAGTGATTTTCATGGGGGTTTATACTCAAGAGTCATTCGGTCGACCTTGAGGTCAAGAATAATTTTCAATATTCGTAGTGAGAATTTTAACTAACCAAAATTAATCAAATTAATTTAATTAATATCTTGAATTGTTTTATTAATTTTATTAATTTTTAGAATTAATTAATTCGATAAAACGAATGATTAATTTTTACACTTGAGAAAAACCGACAAGTGACTTCTCACGAATTCTCGATTGAGCGTCAGTAGATATTTTACGTCGTAGTTAATCTGAGCAGCCAAGGTCAAAACTAACAAGCTAGTTGTTGATTTTTCTGTTCGAATATTTTACAACAAAAATTATTGAACTTTATATTGGGTATTAACTTATATCATAAAACAATTTATTAAGAATTCATTGTTTAATATTACGGCGTCTTATGTTGAATAACTGATTTAATCAAATGCGAATTATTTATGAAAATTGATTTTAGAGATAGTAGAATTCAATTCTTAAAATTGTTATCGAGATTAATATAGTTCTGTGAATTAGAGCTTACGCTCATGATAATTTTGTCCGTCAATTGTGTTGTAGAAATTTAGTATAAACTTGTTGTTAATTGATTAATTGTTGGAATTGAGTGTTTAGCTCAAAGTTATTTCGTAACAAGTTTATTAATTTGGAATATAGTTTAATTAACATACTGCCCTCGTGGAAATAATTCTCTGAAAAAACTCTTGAAAAGTCTTTGTAACTCTGAATAAGACGCTATCTGCTGGAATTAATTGATACCTAACATATTTTAGTTTACGAATTTACAGTTAGAATCTTTGAGTGTTCTTAGTTTCTAATAGGTGTCTTGTGGTTAGAAAATTCTTTCCTACCTAGAAAGTTGACTTTAATATTTGATAGTCCAAATTAAATACCGATTGGATTTACTCTTTGAGTAGTATCTGTTTCCAACATCAAGTGCACTTCATTTGCTGTTGATGTTTTGACTTGCTTAACTATGAGTGATTCGATGCCCATCAAAGTATTTTCGTAATGAAAATATTATTTAAAAAAAATTTTTTTAAAACATGCATTAATTCTTTTTTATAGTTTTATTTTCAATTTTCTCTAATTCTGATGAGTAATTTTTTTGAAAAGAAATATTCTCTTCTTTTCCTGTAAAACTAAATAAGTCTTATCAAGTCTTAATAACTCTTTGAGAAATTCCGAAATTGCAGGGAAAATTTGACTTTTGAAGAGTATTGCAGAGTTTTGAAGACTTATTAAGTCTTTCCTTTACTTAGTTAGGGATGTGAAGACTTTCGAAAAGTCTTATTCAGAGTTATAAAGACTTTTCAAGAGTTTTTTCAGAGAATTATTTCGATAAGGGTGATGACTAAAAATTTTAGTTGAATTTTTTAACGTAAATTAATTTATTAGAATTTGTCATAATTATCAAATTTGATATAAAAGTCGCTTAGTAGTGTCAGTGTGTAATGTTAGTATGGGTTATATGTGGGCTGCAGAGTATCTAGGTCTACGTTTAGTCACTGGGATGTTGATCTGTAGCAGCGCGTGAATGAGCTGCAGGGGTATCTAGGTCTACGTTTTGTCACTGGGCTGTTACTCCTGTAAGCCAAGTGAACGATCGCTTGCTTACGATTAGTCTCTGTGCAAGATAATTAGTACATTATTGGTCGTGTCGTTAGTTACGTTAGTTCAGTTGAGTTAGTTATCAGTAAGTTTAAGATTATTGTTAAGTTGTTACAGTGTAAGTGTGTGCATGATAAAATTTGTTAAATTTGTTATTGTTAATAAATATTGGCCATATTGTTAATTAATTATTTATCATTATACAGCACCTTCCTCCACTCTCTCTAACCCTAGGATAAGCTCTCAGCTCTGGACCGATTCCAGGAACCGTGATAATAAACTGTTTTTTTTTCATTTAGTAAAACAATGATTTTTTATTTATTAATTTTTTAAACAGTTAAACTCATAAAGTGATTCTCTTACGGTTAATTGTCAGAACTGTTTTTACTCTTGTATACGTGTTGTGGTAAATAATCCGAAGTTGTAGGCATTTGGAGGAACAAAAACTTTTTGAGGATGAATAGTTCTGACGGAGATATTTGACGTTGTGATAGTAGCAATCACTGTCGTTATTACGATAATGACATTCTGCTTTGTCGCATCGAACGAGAGGCAAATAATGACATTGATGTTCAGTTTGACAAGAGTCAAATGATACTTAAAATATTAAGTTTCCATTTCTTTTTTCGTATTATCAAAAAACATAAAAGTTATAAATGAAAAATGATTTATATATTAAAAAAAAAACACACATATATAGAGATATATAAATTATAGTTGAAATTGATACATTTTTTAAATAGTTTATAAGCCTAATGTGCTCAAAAAATGATCAAGTAATTGACTTTTAGCTGCTTTAAGCTTAAAAATTTGAGAATGTGTGTGTGTGTGTGTGTGTGTAAATCTCTCATAATTTTTGAACGGATGGCCTTTAGAGTCAACCGTTTTCCTAATTTTTTTACAACAAATTTGAAACATTTTCACTTCCGAAATTGTCCTAAAAATGTTCCAAATTCGTTGTAAAATTCATTGAAAAACGCAGATTATTGATTCCGCGACGTTTCAGCCATTTTATTTGACCTTCATCAGGTGTCTTAAACATACATAAAAAAAATATATCAACAATTATACCATGACCAAACACAGTTAATATAGTCTAGTCGAGAAGTGAGTTTTTTGCGAAAAATCTTAATACCAATCTTAAAAATATGGCGATTGGTACATTGGATTCAGAATTTAATTCTGAGAAATGAGTATTTTTTAATTTATCCACTATTAAAAATTTCATTTGTTATAAACAAAAAACAAAGTGGAAAAAGGTTAGTCTCCATTTTGTTGCTATAACTTCAAAAATATAAAAGATATCTAAAATTTGAAGAAAGATTCTAAATGAAGAGAAAATTTTAGTAAGATAAGTCTGGACTCCCGGAGTTGTAGCTCCATTATTTATAATTTTAATTTAACGTTGAAAGTTGGGCTCCGCGCGGCCGTTTCGAAGCCTAGGCGTCCCCGCCAAGCAAGGTATGCAACACAAAATTTTTTTTAAACAAATAGACAAATTGAATATTTAAAAAAAATTTTTTTTTTATTTCATTGTCTCAGTAAAATAATGATTTTTCTTAAAAAAATTTTTTAATTGTTTATAATTGTTTTTTTCATTTATCCAACATTTAAATTATTTATTAAGAAATCATTTTTTTTTTTAAATCATCATTTACAATTCTCAATTTAATTATAAAAAAAAATTTTTTTTTTATTCGAATTTTCATTGTTTATTTTATAAACAAATTTCCATTTTCATTATATTTTTTTCCGTAGCTTTAAAACATTACAAATACAGCCCTGTGCATAAAAGTTGTAAAAAAAATTTTTCTCTATTTTTTATTGAATTTTGAAATACTTTACCCTATCAAAGTTGAAGCGGTCAACTATTTTATCAACTTAAAAATTGTTATAACTTCTAAACTATTGATAATACGGTCTTTGACATTCAAGACGATCTTTTAGACAATTTATTAATTTATATAACAAAGCGGCAGAATGGCCGAGTGGGCTAAGTCATTATATCCTTAGTTTGTTCGTACATAATGCCGTGAGACGAGGGTTCGAGCCCCGACGGTAACTAGAATAGTTCCAAGCCAACCGTCGGGGGTCGCTCCGGTAGCCGACTTGTACTGGCATGGGTTTTTTTTGTGGTTTCCCCATCGCCACTATTCCAACAAGCCATTTGAAAGAGGTTAGGAATAAGGTGAATACAGTATAGAAAGCACAAGTCGGTCCACAGCCGCAAGAGATACGCAGTAATTGTAAAAATTTGAAAGAGCAGGTTGTGATATCTATGTGCGAAAAATAGAAAGGCAGAAACTTTGAACGCAGTGAAATTTGATGAACGCAGTGAAAAATTTGAAAGAAAAATTCGAACGCAGTGAAATAGAAAGAGGCAGGGCAGTTGCGATGAAAAAATTGTAAAAGGCAGTTCTTACTGCGGTACAATGCAACAAATCTATTTATCTAATTTATATAATAAATTTTTTACATGCTCGATATCTATTATGGTTCAATTTTTAAAAACATTTGTTTATAAAAAAATGCATTACTTGAATTTTTAGATAATTAAATCTTTTAAACTATTGAGGTTACGGCTTTTATGATTCAGGACAATTTTATAAAGTAATTATTGGACTACTTAAAAATAATTTTTTTATATTTTCAATTCCACTCGTTTATTATTTTTTTTTATTTATTGAATGGTTCAAAGGGTTCTATGTATATTTTTTAAAATTTAAACTATAGAATATAAAAACATTCACATAAACGACAAGATCGTCTTGAACGTCAAAGACCGTATTATCAATAGTTTAGAAGTTATAACAATTTTTAAGTTGATAAAATAGTTGACCGCTTCAACTTTGATGGGGTAAAGTATTTCAAAATTCAATAAAAAATAGAGAAAAATTTTTTTTACAACTTTTATGCACAGGGCTGTATTTGTAATTTTTTAAAGCTACGGAAAAAAAATTAGGAAAACGGTTCACCCTAAAGGCCATCCCTGCAACTTCCCGCTAATTCCATACCCAAGCGCTTAAAATTATACTTATGACATTTTTGAGCTCAAAATATAATTTATGTGATATTTAAAGCTCACTGAGTTCGGAGAGATAATATTTTGATGCATTTGAGCTCTCCCAGCTCAAAAGTCTGATAGAAGTTTCATAGAACAACATTTTTGGATTTTTCAAATCACAATAACTTTTGAATGGATCAACCGATTTTCACGCGGTTGGCGGCATTCAACGCAGTTTTATCATCCTCATAAGAGATTTTCAGGTTTTAATTAATTAAATAGAAAATTTCAGAGTAATCCCGAAAAAACACTTTTTTCGGTTTTCTTTTGTTCACGATAACTCACGAACGAATCGACTGATTTTGACCGCACTGGCGGCGTTCGACGCGATTTTTTAATGTTAAGAGCTGATTAGTTATTGGAATTGATCGGTAGAGCCGTTTAAAAGTTATTCCAAGATAACCACTTTTCGAAAAAATTTTTTTTGTAGTTTTTTTGCAATTTCTCAAAATCTACTGGTCCGAGTCGATTCAAATTTTCAGGAAAATTAAGTTTGGTCAAGCCCTTCCGAATGGTGCCAACTGCGATCAAATCGGTCAAGCCGTTCGAAAGTTACAAAAAGGTTACATATACACACACACATACGCACGCGCACACACACACACACACACACACAGACATACGGACATCATCGCGGGAATAGTCAGGGAAGTTTCCTAGGACCTCAAAACGTCGAGATCTGATGAAAACTCGATTTTTTCAAAACAGGGTAAAACTAATAACTTCCCGATTTTTTGAAAACCATTGATTTTCTTAGCGGGAAGTTGAAAATGATTTCTTAATAAATAATTTAAATGGTGGATAAATTAAAAAAACAATTATAAACAATTAAAAAATTTTTTTAAGAAAAAATTTTTTTTTTAAAAATCATTATTTTACTAAGACAATAAAATAAAAAAAAAAATTTTTTTTAAATATTCAATTTGTTTATTTGTTTAAAAAAAATTTTTAAACAATTAATGTTAAAAAATTTTTAGCCAAGCTACCGAACGCAATATATGAATACAAAAACAATCAAAATTAAAGATTTGGGAAAAAAAATTTCTTTAATAACATTAGCCGGATATTTCTATTTTTAGTAATTTTGAAAAATCATTATAAACAAATGAAAAAACTTTTATAAATTTTTACAAATCAATCTTGTTCATAATTTATATAACAAGAGCTCCTAAAAGAAAAAAAATTTATAGACATAATTTGTAAACTTTTATACAAGATTTTATTAAAACTCAAGTCTCCGAAAAATTTGTTAATTAACAATTGAATAACTTAAACAAAAATTAAGCTAAAAAATTTTTTTCTGCTGGACTATATTCCTTCAAGTGTCTAGATGACATTATAATTTATTCAGATTTTTAAATTAATATTGAATGTTCTAAAAAAATCATTTTGTGTTGCATACCTTGCTTGGCGGGGACGCCTAGGCTCCGAAACGGCCGCGCGGAGCCCAACTTTCAACTTTACATTAAAATTATGAATAATGGAGCTACAACTCCGGGAGTCCAGACTTATCTTACTAAAATTTTCTCTTCATTTAGAATCTTTCGTCAAATTTTAGATTTGTTTATAACAAATGAAATTTTTAATAGTGGATAAATTAAAAAATACCCATTTCTCAGAATTAAATTCTGAATCCAATGTACCAATCGCCATATTTTTAAGATTGGTATTAAGATTTTTCGCAAAAAACTCACCTCTCGACTAGACTAATATGACAAGTTCATACAATTATGCAATATAAATATACCTCAATTCAAACGCGTAACAATATAAAACTCATTATAGTCCATCCTTCAGCTCACTCAACATAATTAACAAAATTCGTTTATTTTATTAATTAAATGAATAAGAACAGCTAACAAATAACTTGTACATGTAAATAATAATAATAATAGACACCTACTCTAACTAAAGTGTGAGTAAAACTAGCCATCAGTTGGCGAGTAAAGCGTCACTAATTCTCTAACACACCACCGCGGGAGCACAATTTAAGTCAAAATTAAACATCAAAATTAAAAACTAAACATAAATATCACAAATAGTAGCGAACTTTAAAGATAAGCTGGAAATAAGCTATGTCAATAAATATAACCAGCGTTTTTCAATTTTTCCAATTTCCTGTTAATATTAATATTATTATCAATTACTATGGATATTAATTTTAATTTCAGAAAGAACTTTTTAGCTTTGATTGACGATAACTCCGCGGCAAATCATCGTACAGGCTTTTTGATTACGTCGAGTTAAAGAGTATAAAATTTCCTGAAAGAACTTTAGAAGAAAACAATAAAGGAAATTTGTTTTGAAGCCCGTAGACCTTTTTTTAAGGAGAAAAAATTTAGAAAATTTTTCTTGGTAGCTTTCTTAGGATTACTCCAGACCTACACATGATAAAAAATTTTTATAGTCATATCTAAAAACTAGATTTGCTTTTTTTTTGCTGTACCATCATTTACCTCGGAGTTGCAGCTCGTTGAAAATTTCTCAAAAATTTGGATTTTTTTATATCCCTTAATTTTTGTGATTAGTGTTCTTTTAAATTTTTTAAGAACTTTAAATTAACTTTTTGAAAAATGAGTTGGAAAATTAAAAAAATCTTAACAGAAATTTTTTCATTAATTATAATTAAATAAACATCTTATTCCTATCATTTCGTCTTTAATTGCATTCAGTTATTATCGATTTAATGATTAATAACTAGTTTAAAACTTTAATTTAAATCTAAAAAAAGAAAATATTAGGAGTACAAATAAGTTTCTACCGTTTTTTATCAAAAATTAAATATTTATTATAAAAGAACGGTAACAAATTTATTAAAAATATTGTCCATCACTTGTGTTATATCCGGCATACCGTATATAATACAGGGCCTCCCTATCCCGCCGAAAAGTGCAGCGCTTGCATATTTAGGGAACCACAACCAGGACTGCGCGACAACTCACTCGTGGCTGAAGAATACACATTACCGCGTATTGTCACCTCATCAAAAGAACCAATTGTTTAATTAGTAGCCCCTCTTTTAAATCGCGACCGAAGTGATAAAAACCGCGAACACCATAATTCACGAGCTTATTTACAAGGTAACAGTTCTGCCTTAAAGCCCGGGTGAGTCCTATACCCCGACACGTATAGGCAGACTTCAATTATTAAATTAATCAGTCATCTTTTCCCTAACTATCCATTTCGATTTCCTTAACGGTATTTCCGAGTTCTGTGATAGTGATTCTTCGAGCCACGATTCGTCTTTACGATAATCGAGATTCCCGCAGTTCCGGTGACCTGGTCTCCTCTCAAATTATATTTTTCTTTGTGAACTTTAAACGGCGAACTTTTGTTTGCCGGAGTCGTTACTCCGGTTACGAACTCATATTCTTTCAATCATCATTTTATATTGTTAATAGTTAATAAGTGATTAGTGTAAATTAAGACGTGTTTTCCCATAGGACCAGTTAACCAGAATATACAAACTAAAACCCGAATCGAAGTGTATCATCATTTTTAAGTTACGAACCTTCAATCTTCGATCTCCATTCAGCAGGAGGAAGAAAGCAGTCAAGCAGCGGAAGAAGATAAAGATAAACGTGTAATCCAAGGCTGAATCATCATTCAAGTCAGATTCGTAATAGTAAGTGGAGGTTATTATTACTATTTCCGAGGTCGATTGTCTATTCCAAGGGGGCCTCTCCGGGGTTTTCACCTTCGCGAACCCATAAATTAAAAACCTAACGATCCTTTCGTTAGGGAAATTTATCTGTTATCCGAACCTCCGATAGTCCAGCTACCTAATTCTAAGATTATATTTTTCGGACATAACACTTGCAACCACTTTTTCCCATCTCTCAGACAGCATTCAAATCCCACGTCTGAAGAACTCCTTGTCTTTTGAGGCTATCCACGAATCAACCCAATTTTTGGTATCCTCATAAGATGTGAACCGCTGCGCCGTCAGAGCATGTGCCATGGACTGGAACAGGTGATAATCGGACGGTGCGATGTCTGGTGAATACGGCGGGTGAGGTAACACTTCCCAATCAAGTGTTTTCAAATACTTTTTCACGGGAGCCTCAACATGTGGACGAGCATTGTCATGCAGAAGAATAATTTTTTCGTGCCGAGAATAGTATTGAGGGCGTTTTTCCTTCAGAGCTCGGCTCAATCTCATCAATCGTGTTCGATAGAGGGCTCCAGTAATTGTTTTGCTCGGATTAAGCAACTCATAATACACTACACCTAGCTGATCCCACCAAATACACAGCATACATTTTTTTCCGTGAATATTCGATTTTGCTGTTGATGTTGACGCGTGACACTTCTCATCACCAGTTACGATACGATGTAAAAAACCCTTTTTTTATGTCTAGCTAGCAGTATTTCACTTAAGCATAATCGGCGTTCAATATCTCTTGGCTTTAATTCGTACGGAACTCCATTTCCTTGTTTATGAATCATTCCTAATGATTTTAGACGATGTGAGACTGCTTGCTGAGTGACTTTTAATGTTAGAGCAAGTTCTTTTTGTGTTTGAGATGAATCTTCCTCCAATTCTGCATCCTCGTAAATTTTTGGCCTTCCACTGCAATCTTTGTCTTCTACGTCGAAATCACCGTTTTTTAAACTTTTGAAACCACTCTCGATACGTTCTCTCACTCAAAGCACTTTCACCATATGCTTCTACGAGCAATTGATGCGCCTCAGCAGCAGATTTCTTTACATTAAAAAATTAAAGTAATATTTCCCGCAAATGACGCTTATTTGGCTCAAATTTTGACATTTTCAACTAATAAAAATTATATTTTACCAATATAAAATCAATGATATTAATAGGTTATGTTGTTCTTGGATGTCCAAACTATTTTTGAAGCCGGTTATCATCTGTGAAAGCTAACCAAAACTCCGTGCCGCGCCATCTACAATAAAACGGCGGAAACTTATTTGTACTCCTAATAAATTAAAGTGTTAATAGTTATGCGGATTGCAATTAACATTTGTTGATCTTGAATTTATTTATTTACTTTATTGAAAAAAGTATTACCTCCAGAAAAATTTATCCATATTTTGAGAAATTTCAATTGAGACCGAGCGGTGCACACAACTTTTCTCCCACTCGGGATCTGGGCAGTCAATGTCAGTAACTGACATAGAAGTTCGACAAGTATTTTCTTTATTTTTTTTTTTAATAATTATGTTTTTTCGTTGTTGTTAATTAACATTTTTGGTTATATTATGTAACCAATCGATTCAGAAAAGATTGAATTTTTAATTATGTAAATTAAATCAATCTCTTATGAAAAATATTCTTATAAGAATCATTTAAAGTCAATCAAGGCTTTAATTGTAAGGCAAAAGCCCCAACTATTGACAGGGGTCTAAATATTGACACCCTCTAAATTATTTTTAAATATATTTCATTATCTGTAATAAGAATAATTATCACATAAATTCTTATTAAATTCTAATTAATTAAAAAATTGAAAAAAATTACTGTCAGTTCAAAATATTAAATATTAATTATTAAAAAAAAATAAAGTTAGCACCACCCAGGTAGGGTTTACCAATGCTGACAAATGGCCCAGCCTTGGACCATTTGTTACTTTGCCAAGCCTTGGTAAGTTACCAGTGGCCCAGGCCTGGCCCAAGGCTTGGCCCAATAGTTCGACATTCTCAAGCCGAGCCTTGGGGTACACCACTGGCCCAAGCCTGGCTCGAAGCTTGGCCCAATGGTTCAATATTTTGGAACCAAGCTTTGGGAGATCACAACTGGCCGAGGCCTGGTCCGATGCTTGGCCCAATGTCTCGATACATTTCAACCAAGCCTTGAAAAATCACCACGGACTTAAACCCGGTTCGACACTTGGCCCAATGCTTCGAACACTGATAGAAGAATTTAATAGAATCTAATAAATGACTTGTCAACAAAAAAATTTTAATAAATATAGTTATTAATCGTTAACAAATTATTTTTAACTATCATTTCTTTGTTGCTCAAAAATGTATAAAACTCTCGTAACTGCTCAAAAAATATTTTCCATGTGAATAAAAAATGATAAATTTAATACTGAAACATATTGTGAATATTTTAAAAATGTTTATTTCTCTCCAAAAAAAAAAATATTGAAAAAAATTGTTAACAAGTAAGTTTGTTTACCACTCTCTTATACATATACAAATTACTTCTACAATATATCTATCAGTGAAACTATAGTTTTGGGAAGTCACTGACACCCAAGGCTGGTGACGCTTGGCCCAGGCTTGGTCCAAGCCTTGTCCAGTTGTTCTTTCCTACCTGGGATTGAGCCAAGTCTCAAGCTAGACCCGGGCCAAACTTCGGGTGTCAGTGACTTCCCAAAACTATAGTTTCACTGATAGATATATTGTAGAAGTAATTTGTATATGTATAAGAGAGTGGTAAACAAACTTACTTGTTAACAATTTTTTTCAATATTTTTTTTTGGAGAGAAATAAACATTTTTAAAATATTCACAATATGTTTCAGTATTAAATTTATCATTTTTTATTCACATGGAAAATATTTTTTGAGCAGTTACGAGAGTTTTATACATTTTTCAGCAACAAAGAAATGATAGTTAAAAATAATTTGTTAACGATTAATAACTACATTTATTAAAATTTTTTTGTTGACAAGTCATTTATAAGATTCTATTAAATTCTTTTATCAGTGTTCGAAGCATTGGGCCAAGTATCGAACCGGGTTTAAGTCCGTGGTGATTTTTCAAGGCTTGGTTGAAATATATCGAGACATTGGGCCAAGCATCGGACCAGGCCTCGGCCAGTTGTGATCTCCCAAAGCTTGGTTCCAAAATATTGAACCATTGGGCCAAGCTTCGAGCCAGGCTTGGGCCAGTGGTGTACCCCAAGGCTCGGCTTGAGAATGTCGAACTATTGGGCCAAGCCTTAGGCCAGGCCTGGGCCACTGGTAACTTACCAAGGCTTGGCAAAGTAACAAATGGTCCAAGGCTGGGCCATTTGTCAGCATTGGTAAACCCTACCTGGGAAGTGCAATTTTGAGCGCTTAAGTTTGGAACCATCAGCGGGAAGTTACAGGGATGGCCTGTAGGGTCAACCGTTTTCCTAATTTTTTTTCATTGTATCACTCAAAAGCTCTTTTAGAAAATTTAATAGGGGAGCCTGGGGCACGACGGCCCCCTTAAGCGGATTTTTCTTTTTTGTGGCTTTTAACCATCAAATTCATTTATTTGCCATCTACTTCGAACGAATCAGTCGAAATTTTGCCAAAAATCGAAAAAAAATTTTTTTTTTCTGGGGCACGACGGCCCCCTCCCCAACAAATCATATAAAAAAAAATTTTTTTGCTAAAGCTATTACCATCAAAATCTAGATATTTTTCTCCCAGAAAACGTCGTCGAAGGAAAACCACGATTCTTACGAGTATGAGTATCGCCAAGAACTCACAGAAAAAAAATCAACATGAAAAAAAAAAAACATTTTAAATGTAAAAATCATGATTGCCATTGTCTTTATTGCAATGGATTTTCCTCACAGTCCTCAGAGTCATGGATTCAATGTAAAAATTGTAATAAATGGTCTTATGATTCTTGCGCAGGAATTGGCGAAGATTATTCTGACGAATATGTCTGTGATCTTTGCGAATAATCGTACATTCATTAAAGTATCTCGATGTGATTTCCTAATCATCGAACATTTATATTTCATGGCTCATTCAAAGTGTAATTTTTGTTAAAGTCTTAAAAAATTATTGGTATAATTTGAATTATACTCAGTAGAATGTTGGATTATATAATTTTTTCAAAAATTGTGATATTCAAATTTTTTTTTTAATTTATAAATTTTTTTGAAAATTTCTAAAATTTGTGAAAATTGTGGTAGTCAATTTTTTTTTTTAATATATCAATAAAATCGAATAGAAATTTCGTTAAAAAAAAATGAAAATTAAAATGATGACCCCACTTGATAATATTTACCAAAAATTTTTCAACTCCAAATTATCGGAAAAATTGTACTTTAATGATTTTTAAATATTTTCTATCCATGCATTGCATCACATTTTGGAAAAATACATAAAAAAATGAACAATTTAAAAAAAAAATTAATCATCATAAATTTAAGAAATTTTACAAATTTTCAATCAAGATCGGTTGAAAACTTTTCGAGATATCCTGATGACAAGGCTGGTTATATTACATATATATATAAATTTTTTAACCAATGCACTGAGAGAAAATTTTATTTAATAGTAATAAAATTTTATTACTATTTAATAAAACGTTTATTTGGCTAATAAAGAGGAAGGGGAAATAAACAAGTAGGTTAGGTTAGGATGTCTCGTTGGAACATCTTTATACTATTTATTTATTAAAAGATTTTACATTGAAAATATATTTGAATATATTATAATTAATTGATAAATATTAATTTTTTTTTTTTAAATTATTTGTTTTAATGACTTAATATTCGTATGAAAAACACATATTAGTATTTAAGAAAATTTTATTAAATACTAATAAAATTTTATTCATATGAAATATAATTTTATTACTATTAACTAAGTTTTTTTTTTAAGTCCAAATAAACTTTTTTATTACTATTAAATAAAATTTTCTCTCAGTGTACGCGTCGCGGTGACCGAAGTCTTTGCCGCCAAGCCGAATACCTCACCGAGGAAAAATTTTGTACGAGTATCAAGACAAGGAGTTGCAGCTCGTCGAGAGATTGCGAACATAGTCATTAAAAACTCCAGGTATAAATATTACGTCTGAATAATTTCTCGGTGGTACGGCATCAGCCAGGCCCTTATGTCGCCTGAAAGTCATCGCCATTTCGCGTTCGGTCACAATCATTAGTTTTAGTAAAATATTTAAGAATACGTTTACAATCTGCCAGAATAAACTTAGTAAAATATTTAGAATAAAGTCCGAATAAAATTTAAAAACAAAATTCACAATGAATCTAATAACAAGTCAGAAATAAATAACTAAATTATTGATTGATAATACCAGGAATTATTTCGGGTTATTAATTAAGCACGTAGGCAGAGTCTGGATTAATTTTACTAGAAATTATTTCAGTTTGCTAATTCATGATTTCGGTGCCACGTGAAAAATTGATCTCTGGTAATTGAGTCCGAGTAAAATCAGTTTAATTTGGTGAAGATTAAAATTAGTAAAATACCTCAGTAAAAGTTTTAGTAAAATCATCAGAAATAAAATAAAATTAAAATCAAGAAATAGTTCAATAAATAATTTAGAATACATTTTAATTGTGTAAAATAAAACAAAAGTAAAAGTTAGAATCAGAAGATAGTTGTTAAAATGGTTGTTTAAATTATTTAGGTAAAAGTAGAAAATAAAACACTTGTAAATTTCGTTTGGGAAAAAAATTGACAAAAGTTTGGGAGAGAGTCGGCCATGTTGTCTCGCGCTAAAATGCTCAGTAGAGGACACGCAAGGTCGAGACTAAAATCTTGGTGCATTGTAAAGTAAAATATAATCCTCAGTTCTCAAATAAAATAAAATAAATTCTAAGATTTAAGCAACACAAAAGAAAATAAAATAAAATAATTTAGTCGAAATAAAATAAACTCAGTTACTCAGAGACAATGGTAATAATTTAGGCGAAAATAAATTAAATAAGACAATTGATGATTTCTTAATTTTTAAAATAAATCACATAAAAGAATTGATAAAATTTCAGCAAAATAAAAATCGACAAAAGCAAATTTAATTGAAACTGGAATTTGTAAATTCTCGGACGTAACGAACACTTTGTCGGCTAATTATTAAAACCTCTGTCGTCAGATTTGAATCTATTAATTCAAGATACGAAGACCTCTTGTTATTAAATGTCTATTGTTGTATTATGAAGACCACGACAATAAATTAGTTAAGAATTTTTATTAGAAATTTGGATTAGGATTTATAAGTAAGTTAGTATGAAAAATACATTAAGGGAAAAATACATTAAGGGAAAATTAGTTAATCGGATTTTGATTGGGAAATTAATTTATATTGAATAGAAAATAATAACTTCGAAAAAATTAATCTTATGAATTTGGGAAAATATTTCGTGTGTTTTAAAAATTTATATTGAGTGTGTGCGTGTGATTGCAAATAATAGTGCTGCCTAAGGATTCATGGTATCCTCCGTGTTTCCTGGGCACACTAAGAAACCTTTGCACAGACGCCCAGGTGGGGGTGTACAGGGAATAAGTTAGAAACCGCGATGTAGACGCTCCATATGAGGGTATCGTCGGGAATACTAACTTTTCTATGAAATAAAATTGTGGATGTGTGGATATATCATTGTAGTGTTGCCTAGGGATTCATGGTATCCTCCTCTGGTTCCTGGGCATACTTAAATACCGTTGTATAGACGCCCGAGTCGGGGGTACAACGGTAGTCAGTTAGAAACCCCGGTATAGACGCTCCATATGAGGGTATCGTCGGGAATAAACACTATGATAGAAACCGCGCTATAGACGCTCCATATGAGGGTACTGTCAGGAATAGGAACTATGATAGAAATAGATGCGTAAACTGGAATAAGGCTTGATTTAAGTGTTGATTATTGTAAAAGAGTTTTCATTATTGTAAAAGAATCGGTTAAATAAAATAAGTTTTAAAAATGAATTTCTTTTGATGGTTTTTGTTTTCTTCCCAGCAATCTCTCACGAACCTGTAGAACTACCCCATGCTCTGGTCCAGTTTCTGGAAACTATGAATAAAAATCCAGTAGCGCCCTAAATAAATAATAGAGGTGACCAATAAGCGAACAATTCAGTTTCAATCTATCCACGGATTTCATTAAATTTTAAACTGTAATTTAAAATAACTGGCAGTCGGCACCGTTTTTTCAACCTCGTAAAGAATCTGTAAGTTTAAATTAACAAAGTTCGAAAACCGGCCCTCGGATGGCCCATCGACGGGCAAAGGATACTGATTGACGGCCGATCATTGGCGACTTTTAATGGCCCACGGACGGCTGAATGTCCAAATGATAACAACGGCCCATTAACGGCAGTTGATTATCGGCCGATTGTAAAAAAAGTTATCGGGCCGTTAATGGCTGATCATCGGCTGAGTATGTTAAAATGAAAAAAAAAAAAAAACTAAAAATTTAACCTATATGTCGTAGAATTTTTTATTCCTATAATCGTATTGGCGTTATGAAGTCAAGTAGTAGAAGATGTAGCACAGGAGCGTCGATCCTAGTCAAATATTCTGAAAAAATTTTAAAGGTTAAGTCGAAGTGGGAATCGAACCTGGTTCGTCTGCGTGAAAGTCTCGATCATTACCGGCTGCGCTGCATGCTGGAATATAACTGAAAAATTCAACTTAGCTATTTGAATGATTGAAATATATTATATTACTACATATACAGATTATGAAATTTATTAGTACTCAATTTTGTCGATTTTTGTATAAAGTTTTTAAATGTCTGAAGACGATTATTTTTTTTAATTCTAAATTTAATTTGCACCAAACCTATTTAGGCTAATCCCTTATTAGAAAAAGAGATTCAAAAAGATTACCTTAATGTAAAGCGTATATCTATGTAGTAGTAAAAATCAAATCTTTTTCAATTTTTTCAAATAATTTTAATCTTTTTAAATCTCTTTGTCCAATAAGGGATAGTTGATCCTTCCAATAATTATATGTTTGTCTCAAAAATTATGCCATCCTTTTCTCAAGTCAAACTTCGAAATCATATTTAAAATTTTTATTGTCTTGTTTTATTTACTCATTATTTTCGTTTAGATCTACGATAATCTTCTATAAAAGTTTATATTTTTTTTTATTTATTTATATAAGTTTATATGTAACTTTTATTTGGATCGATAATAAACTTAAATAAACATTATCTTTTTTTATTTTTTAAATATTATACTTCGCGTAAAGCATCTCCGAAAACCCAAATTTGTGTTATTATAAAATAACAATAATTGACCAAGAACAACCAGACTTTGGGCGATAAATGGATATTAATTGCGGAACATTAATGTCCGCAATAGACGGCGACCAGCGTTTAACCAAATATGGCCCGTTGACAAATCCTTATAACTGGCCAATCGTTGGCTGCCGGATATCGGCCGATGGTTGGGATTGTTTCCATTAACGGCAACTTTGTATGGGATTGGAAATATTCCTATGGTAACATTGGAAATATTCCTATGTCAACATTGGAAAAATTCCTATGTTAACATTGGAAAAATTCCTATGACAACATAGCAATTTTTCCTATGCAAAAATAGGAAAAATCCCTATGTTTTTTTCTCAGTGTACCTAAAAATACAAATAAGTGGCAATATTATCGAGAATGTATTCAACACACCATATTGTTGACGTTACTATAACTATTAATCATTTTAATAAAATTTTTGGAACATTTATAGATGAAATGAATTATGATAATACATGAAACTTTATTTTAAGACTGAAAAACTATGATAATCACTATAAACACAACTTAAAGTGTGTGTGTGTGTGTGTGTGTGTGTGTGTGTGTGTGTGTGTGTGTGTGTGTGTGTGTGTGTGTGTGTGTGTGTGTGATTATGTCAACCTTCTAAAAGTTATTTCAAAAAAACCACATTTGAAGAAAAAATTTTTTTTTGTTTTTTTGAGATTTCTCACAATCTTCCGGTCCAAATTGTATTCAAGATCTAAGTTTGGCCAACCCCTTCCGAATCGCGTTAACTCCGATGAAATCGGCCAAATCGTTCAAAAGTTGTATGCGCTTCACATACTCTCTCTCACACACACACACACACTCGCACGCCCATACATACATACATACATACATACATACAGACAGACATAGTGACACCCTTCGCGAGAGTAGTCAGGAAAGTTTCCTAGGACTTCAGACCGTCGAAATTTGATGAAAACTCGATTTTTGCAAAACGGGGTAAGACCAATGACTTCCCGATTTTCTTAGTGGAAAGTTTAGAAAGCGGAAAAAATTTATTCAAAATTATACCACATTCGAATTATCTTTATTATTCCTGAATATCAGTGTCGTGATCTAACTGGTATAGATCAGTAGTTTAGATAACAGATCCTTCTCATCGTGAACAAGTTTGGAAAAAAGCCTATTTTTTTTTTGAAAATGTATAGTCAACAAAGAATTGTACCGAGTGGACGAAATTTTAAGTTTTATCAAAACTCATATACATATTTTTGAAATGAATATACAAAATCGATTTTTTTTTAATTATTAACGGAAAAAAGTTCTTATAACAACTAACTTTGATCTTAATAAGCTCAAATTTTCAAGATCATCTTCTTTTTTAATCTACTTTCAAAGAAAAAATCGGTATCAGAATCTTGAATCCAAATGCACAGATTTTAATAACAAAATAATGATACTACAAATAAATATTACGTCTATGCATATATATTTTTTATATTTAAATATTAAAAATTAATAATTAAAAATTGATGGATTGAAGGATTTGATTTTGTCAATTTCTAACAATTTTGAAAAGTGATAAGGTTAATCGTCAAATTAAATCATGTCGTTTAAAATCGTATTTAAGTAATCTTGAGCATAACGAAAAATGGACAAATAACAAAACAAATTCGAAAGAAATTAACTTTCCTACCCTAAGTTTAATTTAAATAGATAGAAATAAATAAAGTTTTCGAAAAAAATAAAGATTATTAATATTTATACGCTACAATTATTATGTAGAATTGATGATAGTTACAGAGTATGTGCTGGAATCGATTTGTTGAATTTCCAAAGCATAGTAGAGCTTTCACAGAAGGATTCACAAGGTGCGTTCAAACCTGTCACAAAGTATATATTTATTCAGTTCCGATGAATATTAAAATATCATATATAATTAAACAATGTTTCAAAATTTATCCACTTATTTAATTAAAATCTTAAACTTTCGATTTATAAATTCTTTCATCAAAACCATTAGCTGAAAAACTATAAATTCACGTCCAGCGTAATTTAAACCCAACTCCTTTAATATTATTTTAATGTCATAATTCAAATATTTTGTGGGTCATTAAATAAAGTGTCAACTTGAATTATAATATTAAAGATAATTAATGATTTGTTAAATTCTTAGAAAGTATCCCAAATGCTTTTTGATACTTAGTAAAAAATAAAAAGAATATTCCGTTTTAAGGTACACTCGTAACATGAAAGCAACTGAATATAGTATCCTTTAACTATCTGAAAAAAAAAAAAGTTTTTTTTCACAATAATATGCACAATTTGACAATAAACCAAACGAATTTATTAGATAAAATAACCATTCGAGCTCAAAACACTATTAAATTTATTGGAAATCGTTAATAGAGCGTAAAATTTTGTACATAAAAGGAATTCAGAGGCTACTGCGTGTTGTCTCGATCACGTCACACTGCTGTTTCATAAGTGCTTAACACCCCACTATGTTAAGCAGTTTTTCCCCACTCAGTTTTTCCATCATCATTTTTTACTAGAACATATTTATTTCATACATAGTACCGTATACCCTACCATTAATGTAAACAAAAATGTTGATTTACTTTCGGTTTCAAAAATTTCATTTTAAGTTTAAAATTTTCTTCTCGTCAAAAAATTTTCTAGCTTAATTACTGAGTTGAGTCAAAGTAATGTCTTGGCATCCATTCAAATAATAGCAAAAAAATTTTGCAGTTAGAATATTTTTTAATTTTCAGCAAAATCTGATGAACATTTTTGTAAATTTAATACTGATAGAATACAAAATTATCCAAAAATATAGATTTTCGATTGCAAAGGAAAGAATGGTATTCACTAAAAGTCAACAGAAAAATTCATGTATTTTCAAAATTTATTTTATATTTCGGGAGTCACAATAAGTTACTGAATGAATAACATAGATAACATTATTAAATTAGTTTTGAAAAAAAACAGAATGTATGTGAAAAAATGACATACAGACAGACAAATGAGTACAGACAGATCTTTAAAAAAGAAAAAATAATTTTTTTTTTATTTATTTATTTAACATACAATACTCTATTTAAAAAAAAATTAAAAAAAGGGTTGATCCTCAAGGTCATCCTTGCAACTTCTCGCTAATTTCATACCTAAGCGTTCAACATTTCACTTATTTAGGTTTTGAGCTCGAAGAGCTCAAAAATATAATTTTTGTATGATTTTGAGCTCTCCGAGCTCAAAAAGACAGATGTACCATGCTTATAAACTCTTCGGGCTCAGAAGTCTGGTGTAGGTTTCGTAGAACACAATTATTCAAATTTTCAATAACTTTTGAATGAATCAACCGATTTTCTCGCAGCTTACGTCAATCAACGCAGTATTTTGAGCTTTTTTAAAAATCTCAGAGCGTGAAATCGTCAGAATAAAAATTTTATAGAAATTCTAAAAAAAACATTATTTTTCAATTTTTTTCGACAACGATATCTCACAAACGAATCGACCGATTTTGGCCGGATTGGTGGCGATCGACGTGGTTTTTTGAAGTTAAGAGCTGATGAGTTTTTGGAATTGATCTGTACAGTCGTTTAGGAGTTATTCCAAAGAACATCATTTGAAAATTTTATTTTTGAGATTTCTCAAAATTTAGCAAACTAAATCGATTCAAATTTTCTCGAAATTTATTGGCAGTAAGGCTCTTTGGATCGCCACCTATCACGATCCGACCGGTCAAGCCGTTCGAAATTTATAAGAGGTTTACACACACACACACACACACACCACACACACACACACACACACACACACAGCCGCATGGATATCATCGCGGGAATAGTCAGGGAAGCTTCCTGTGAACTTAAAACGTCGATCTGATGAAAACTCGATTTTCGCAAAACGGGGTAAGACCAATAACTTCCCGAATTTTAAAAAATTTTCAATTTTTCTTAGCGGTAAGTTAAAAATTTTTTCAAATGTGGTTTTTTGGAATAACTCTTAAACGGCTCGACCGATTGATTCCAAAATCTAATCAGCTCTTAACATTAAAAAACCACGTCGATTACTGCTAGCCTGATCAAAATCAGTTTATTCGTTCGTGAGTTATCGTTGTCGAAAGAAAACGGAAAAAAAAGTTTTTTCGGAATTACTTCGAAATTCTCAGTTAAATTAATTTTAACTTGAAAATTTTTTATGAAGCTTAAAAAACTGCGTTGAATGTCGCTAATCGCGTGAAAATCAGTGCATTTATTCAAAAGTTATTGGGGTTTGAGAATTCAAAACATAGTGTTTTATTAAGCTTCTATCAGATTTTTTAGCTTAGACAGCTAAAAATGACTCAAGAATTATATTTTAGAGCTCGAAGAGTTAAAAAACAAAAAAAGTGAAATTTTGGAAGCTTAAATATGGAATATAAGCGGGAGGTTGCAGGGATGGCCTTCAGGGTCACCCGTTTTTCTAATTTTTAGATTAGTTTTAGAGCAATTATTACAGCAACAAATAAAAAATTTACCAAAAATTATTAAAAAAATCCATTGAATTAACTGTAAATATTTTGAGCATTATTTTTTTATGTATTATACAAGTAAAAACAAACTATTTGAAAGGTAAAAAAATTTATTTTTGACGTTAACTTTTCGAATTGCTATGATTTTTACTTTTTTCTTCTTTCTAATCAAGAGAATGGCGTCTCTGTAAGCTTTTTTTCTTCCCTTTACTCTTTTCTTGATGAAAAAAAATAGGTCAATGATAACAAAATACTTAATTATGTTGATTTCATGGCTGAAAAATAGGGTCGTCCCCTCTTCTAAACAACTACCCTAAATTTATTTTTCACCCTCAGTATCGACCTAAAAAAGGTTGTTAAAAGTGTAGTTTTCTCGGATTTTATAGGAGTAAGTGAACCATACACTTAAAAATATTGTTAAAGAGACTAATAACTAATGCTGTCAAGATCTTTTACAGAATTATACACTCTCAATGACCTTGTAGATATTTATATCGAATCATTAAGCCATTCTTCGGGTCAACTCATCAAGTTTTAGAAAATAATTAAGAGTATATGTTTTGCTCCGCTATAAATAAATAGTTAATAGGTCATTGAGATTTCCCGCGATGAATCTTCGTGGATTTTCAGAATTGCTTTCTTTGGTTATAATAGCATGAACCATTTTTCTCTTATCTTCATTCGATACATTGTCATCGAAGAGGGCTAAGGCAGCGAGCTCCTCCGACAAATACCATAAGTGTCTTGAAAATTTGAGGCTTGCATCATTTGAAATTTTGCTATTTACTTTTTTATATGATATTAACTTCTGTAAAAATATTAAGTCGTTATATGGAGCTTTGATTGCCAGAGGAGCATTAAACCAGGCAGTGATGTAAAATTGAACCACAAATAAACAGATATGTCTTAATCCATTCAAATCTGCTGATTTCATGTGAAATTGAGTTTGAAACATGTACATTTTTAGACTATATAAAGCTTTAGCAAGCCAACGAGCATGATGGTTTGCACCGGGAGCTTTGAATTTCACTCCTTGAGTTGGAATTCCACCTAAAAAAATATATGACAACTCCAATAGCTCCTTATAGTCGTCTCTTACATATTGGTGCTGAAATAGTAAATTTAACAGAGTATTACTGGAAATATTCATGATTAACACAAAAATAAAGGTTAATTGACTTTATTATGTGATTTTTCTATTTGATTAAGCTACTTTTTAACTTTATCAAAAAAAAAAATACAAAAACTATAATTAAAACCAATAATTTACCTGCAAGCGATCTTGAATATCTTGAAGGATTTCAGTTTGCTTACTTCCAATCACATCATTGACAAATTTATCTTCCAAGCCAGTTACAAACATATTTTTATCCAAGGTGTGTCATTTATTTCGGAAACGTTCGAAAATAGCTACGTTTGGAGATTTTGTTACTGGCCAAACGCATTCAACTACGTTTTTTAGCACTAGTTCAAAAATATGGTGACGACATGCCAAATGTAACAATATTTTGTCTAACTGCTTCTCGAGTAAGACACAAGTTCCATTGTACTCTCCTGAAATACCAAGCAAAGAAGGATTATGATGATATTATTTTCAGCACTTGCAATTTGATATTAAACACTGATAGAAGGATTTGTTTATATTTAATAAGCTTTATCAACTGTTAATAAATGATTTTTCAATATCATAGGATTTAATAAATATTTATTAACAGTTAATAAATTATTTATTAAACACGATTTATTAAATATTAATAAATATTTGTTAACCATTAACAAATATTTATTAACAGCTAATAAGTAATTTATTTAGTACAATTTATTCACTATTAATAGATATTTATTAATATATGTTAATTGTTGACAAATATTTATTTAAAATAAAGATCTTTGCTCGAGCAAAAATACCAATTTTCTTCTAACACTTTTTATAACTTTACAGCTGGAATACATGATAATAATTCAATTCACTAAATAAATCAACGTTTTATTATCTAAATATATATAAGATAATTATGATATGTGATAGAATTTGGTATTTTATGATTAACGTTATTATAATGTGATATAATTAATGCAAGTAATCGATAAATATGATTTTTATTTATAAGCAATCCTTGTATCATATGACACTACAAGCGAAACAAATTCACTTTACAAAATATTTATTAACGGTTAAAAAATATTTGTTAATTATTAATAAATACTTATTAATTATTAATAAATGTATTTTCTTCCCGAATATATATTTATTGAATGTTAAAAAATATTTGTTCAAATTTAATAAATTAAATAATTGTCTTCAAATAAATTAAATTATTAGTAGTTAATGAATCTTTCTATCAGTGAACGAATGAAATATTTATTGAGAAGATATTTCGTATACGAAAATAGTTAACTATCTGTAATATATGTAATTAACAAAGAGTGAAACAATGCAAATATTTGGTAAGTTTTCGTTAAGATGAAAAGCAAGTTGAAAATTTTCATCGAAACAGAGTAAAATCTATAGTCAATTCGTAATTTCAATTTAGAAAAAAGAAAATTTTAGGTAGAAGATGTGTAAAATATTCAAATGTATTATATAATCTGAGAAATACCTGTGTTCACTGCAGGTGTATCAAAACACATAGCTTTAACTCGTTCTGTGATATTCCATTCGTCCAATGTCTCAGTAATAATCAATGCTTGATTTATTCCAGTCGATTTTTCAAGCTTAGGTACAGCTAATAACTGCTGAGTATTGAGACCAGATATTAAAATCGGAAGTCGATCAACTTTTTCTTTGTCAACAATATCAGGCAGCATTTTACCGTCCCAATGCACGACTAAACTATAAGCAGTTCGTAAATTTTGTTTCAAATCATTAGCAATCTGTTTTCGTCCTTCTATACGATGACGACGAATTGTACTATGACTAGGTACTTGATCTGCATCATGTCCTAGGGCGGAAACAACGGCAACGATGATATGCCATGCATTTCTATCTGTTGTTTTTGTTCTATCTAGCGCAGACATGAGGGCTGGCGTAAACAGTTTCAATTTTTTTTGGTTAGGTTGCTGAGATAATTCGTCTTCAAAATCAGAAACAGATCGTTTTGAAACAACTGATGTAGAACTAGAAATAGAGTGTTGGGAAAGAGGCAATATTGAATCTGCGAAATTAAAAGAATTGAAAGATAAAACCATCTAAGATTAAAGAAGTAATTTTCGAAAATTATTGACTAATTTTAAATACAATAATTTTCTGAAAAAGTTTTATCAGATTTAAATAAAAAATTCAAAAACTCATTTTTACCTGCACTTTCTATTTCGAGATTTTCTCTTACGATCTCAAATTTTACTGGTTCACTCGTAGAAGATGTCCCGGGCAAATCATTAACAGTTCTGAGATTATTTGAGTCGTGAAGTAGAGGACTACTTTTTTTTAGTGATCGGCTGGAAAGTAAAAATTCCTTCTGAGCTGGATCCAGCAATTTTAGTGCATCATGACGAGCTATATCAAATAAGTTGTCAAGTGAGTGGACGAAATTTTCTTCAATATTTATTTGTTTCTTCGATTGCTTTCGTGATTTATTTTTTTGGACTTTCAGCCATTTATCATATAAGCTTCCTATTTTCTCAATACAATGTTGTGGTCGAGCAATTGGTATTGAAAATTTACTCCAAATTTCACTTATTTCACAACTAACCTCTTTGGAACTTGCTTTGATTGTATATTTCTTCGTACGGATTTTATTAAACAGCAAACTGAGAACATCACGATTTTTTGGTAATATTGAGCTATTGAGCTTATCTAACTCGAATCCAACCAAGTACATATACTTTTTTTTATTATCTTTTACTGACATTGTTTTGATAAAAAGTACGTTTTCAATTGTTAAAGTTTATTAGAACAATGGGCTTCAAATTCATTGAAATAATAAGGTTAGATTATTATTATATATATTATTATAGTAATCAATCTTAATTGGAGGGGGTAAGATTAGCATCAAGTACGCTGCGAGTTGAGGCTTATTAAAGTTCAGATTAATTTCGGGAATTACTGTGTTGATTGTGGCGGCGCTGATTGTTTCTTCTAAAAGTATGATTTGCGATAAATAAACAGTACTTCTTTCGATATAAGTTGGTGGCGCGAGAACAAAGTGCAGAAAAATTTGAATTTAAAAAATTTTCAAATAAAAATAATGATAGATAAAAAAAAATTATCGAATTGACTATTTTGCAAGTAACTTTAAACGTTGATAATGGGAGATAAATTAGGTGTGCAAAGATTTCATGGATACAAATGGAAGAAAACTTATGGTAAACTAACGAAACTGTACACATTGTGCATAAATTTAAAGTCTGACATAAATATTCTATAGTCAAATCTATCTAGTCAAATCTATCTAGTCGTATCTATCTGTGAAAATTACATAAAAATTTTTTTAAATATTTCGAACTCCAAAAAGTAGTAATTGTTATGAAATTACTAATTTAAATAATTTTTACTGCCGTAAAATTTCAAAAAATACAATGATAAACAAATTTTTCAACTTGGAATTCATCATAAACTAGTTATTATTGAAAAAAATAGATTTTTTCGATAATTTTAAGTTTTAAGTAGCTTTAACAGCTAAACTATAAGAGCTATAAAAAAATGTCTAGCAACAAAATTGTAGGGCATAAACCCCTCTACAAATTAGTCATTTACATATTTTTTTTATCTTCAATAGTTTAGCAAATGAACGCGATTTACTACTATTTTTCTGAAAATTCAGCTTAAATGACATTTTACGTCGAACTCGTTGGAGTTACAAACTCGACGCAATGGACTTTTTTGTAGAATATTATACCTACAACAAGAATCCATGAGTCAAAATTCCCAAAAAAATTTTTTTCTGGGTGAGCGGAAGGAAAAACGTATAAAAAATCATTTTTCAATGTTATTTTAATGGATAAAATTCAAAATTCTCTAGCAGTGGGTTAAAATTTGAATTAAGGGCTCGCAATATGCTCAAAAATTTTGTTTTCCAATACATTACAAGATTTTCAACCGAGATTTGAAAAAAAAAAATGTTGCTCAAAAATGAAGCACCCTAAAATAAATATATATATATATATACATTATTGTTAATGATAAAATCATTTAAATAAATGGTTGGGCGGTGTATAGCAGGCGCTTATATATTTTATTTTCTCCTAAATAATCCTTGGAGATATTTAATTTTTCGTTTTTTAATTGAGAAAAAAATTAATTTGAAAAAAAAAAA
>JZSA01001594.1:0-38790 GCA_000956155.1 Cotesia vestalis
GCGTCGGAGTTATAGCTGTAAAATCATCTGTAATGATTTTTTTTTTGGTTACAGGATTAGGTACGACCAAATCAAATATTATATCCCTAAAAATAACCACATATTTAATTAGGGATAATGATACATAATTTAATGTTGTTACATGTAGTTATATATGAGTATATAAAATTATATATAACTTATATATGATTATATATAACTTATATATGATTATATATAACTCATATATGATTATATATAACTTACTAGCTGTTACCCGCCCGCTTCGCTAGGCATTTTATAAAATTGTATTTTTAGATCTAAACTTGAAATTTAATTAGAGTATTGTTTTGATTTTCACAAATTCCAACTTTTATCGAATTAGCATATACACTTTATCCATGTAATTATTCCAGCTGATATTGATTGTAACTTTCAATGTGCAACCATTATAATGTTTGCGAGACTTTTTTTCAGAAATAAATAATAATTGACACGAAGAAAAAAATTTGAAATCAGAATTTGGAGTCTATAGGAGCTATAGCTTTGAAATTAAAAATTTTTAATGTTAACACCCACCTTCGCAAACCCCTGTGAGATGAGCTATCGTAAAATTTGCCCATAGACTTTTTCTACATCTCTTACAGAAGATTCCTACCAAATTTGGAGTCGATAGGAGCTATAGTTTAAAAACGGTAATTTTTCATTATTAACGCCTCCGCAACCCCCTTTGGGGGAGGAATTCCTTAAAATCCGTTCTTAGCTGACCTCTACATGGCGAAAGTAATATTCCTACCAAATTTCAAGTCTCTAGGTCTTATAGTTCCGGAGATATCGTGATGAGTCAACCTATCTATAGAACAGCTCCTATATATATATAGATATAGGTATACAAATACATAGAGTGATCATATACTGGTACTTGATCATCTATTAAGGCTTTTACCTTATATAAATTTTTCAGTTTTTTTATATTTAATGCCTTCGTATTATCCTTTAAGAATTGAATTTTATAATTTTTTAATTAACGCCCACGCAAGGATTTGTGAAGGTGGCATTTCATAAAATTCATTCTTTACAGCTCAAAAACTCCAAAAAAGCATTCTGGCCATGTTTCAAAGTATTAATCGCTATAGATTGAAATTTACGAATTTTTTCTTAATTTGACGCCCACGCACGGGCACGCTAGGGGGGTGGAATGTCACAGAATTCGTTTTTAAAAAATTTCTAAATGTAATTTGAAACATTCTGACCAAGTTTTGAACTATTAAAAGCCATAATTGAAAAATATGAATTTTTTTTCGTGAACACCCCCGCAACCCCCCTTGTGGGTGGAATTTCGTGAAATCCGTTCTTAGCTGACCTCTACTTGGCAAAAGGAATATTCCTGCCAAATTTCAAGTCTCTAGGTCTTATAGTTCCAGAGATATCGTGATGAGTGACTATCTATATCTATAGAAAGTCTCCTATATATATATAGCTATGTGATTATATATAATTAGACCTGGCCAATTTCCAGGTCTAATTATATATCAGTTATATTATATATAACCATATTTAATTAGGCAAAATCATTTTTTCCCGGGATGACATTTCACATGCTTCTTCGGTTATAATTTCAGCGTATTCTAAGTTCATATGCAAAGATAATTTTGATTCTGCACCCAATTGTATACTGTGATTGATTCCTTTCTGATTAAGGAAACGAAAGCTTAATGACAATTGAAGATTCAATGCGAGCGCATAAGTAGTATTTTTTCTACTCTTGACCACTCGAGCATATCTTGTAGATAACTGATGAAATGCTTCAAATTTAAAGCAAGCAAAATGCTTCAAAGGGCCTGAAGTTTTTATACAGAGATCATTATGTACTATGAGGTGAAATTTTGCAGGGAAATTGCCTGGAAATAGCTCACCATACAATTCATTACGAATTTTCTGCAATTGTTGGAGGTATAAAATTTCGTCCTCAGAAATGCTCGTTTTAGTTACTAAAAGTATAATTTCAAATAATGTGGAATACAGCTCCCAAACTAAATCATCAGGAGGAATCAGATCTCCTATTGTAACAGGGTAAAATGACCCTAAATCGATAAGTCACCGGAGATCGATAACTATTCGACATAGCACTGGCGCGTCTCGATCTTCGGGCCTAAAGGGAGAATAGGAGGGGGTAGTTTTGGGTTAATATAGGTGAGCCGTGCAGTGGAAAAGGGAGAAGTAGTGTGACCGCCAGACCTAGTGCTACGGAAATCGAAAAGGACCGACCCCCGGAGTAGTGACGAGACGAAGGAAGCCAACTACAACTAGGACTTCACTCCCGATTAGAGAGTTAGATCATCGTATTATTCATCAAGGTATCAATTATTACTCTGTGGGAAAGAATTGGATCGTTTAATCGACGATTATTTAATTAATCAGAATAAAACATTTGTTAGTTTGGATTGAGTGATTTTCCGGGGGACTTATACCCGAGAGTCACTCAATCGACCTTGCGGGATAAATTCTTTCTAAATTCCTCGGGAGAATTTTTAATAAACTAAAATTGATCAATTAAATCAATTAACATCTAGAAAATTCGTTTAATTAATTGTTATAATTTTATAACAATTAACTCAAGAAATAGTGATTGATTTTGTGCTTGAAAATAATCGACAAGCATTTTTACTCGTGGAATTTTTGGTCGAGCGTCGGTATATTTTGCGTCGCAATAAATTCCAAACACCTAAGGTCAACGACAACCAAACTAGCAAATGTTCTAGCTAACAAAATTGATTGTTTCTACTTTTGTCGATTTTTACAATTTATAAAATTATCTGGAAATTATCGAAAATTATATTAAGAATTATTTATTGAAATTATTTGATATTGTGAAATATTTTTATCACGTTAAAATTAATTAATTTTGGGATTAAGTCCGTGAATTTTAGATAAGTTAAAATTTACTGAAAATTAATAATTAATAGCGTGGACATTAAGTCCAAGAAATTAGTTATTTCGTGTTGAAAATTTTACTGCGGAATCTGGTCATAATTAACTAAAGTTTTTTCGTTAATTTTATGTTAATAATTTTCACCTCGATTATTAAAAATGTTCAGATTAAAATAATTATCAAAATAATTCTCTGTTAGGAAAGTTTTATGCCGGCAGATAATTAAGACCTCTGTCCACATATTTTAATTGATTGATTCAAGACATCAAGACTTTTGTTTTAACAATTATGGTTGTAACATTAAGATCATGACATTAAAGTAGTCAGGAATTTTAATCTAATCTTATCATTTTTATCTATTTAATATTTTAATTCAAAAGAAAATTGGCAATCGGAATTCGAAAATTGTAATAGTTAGTTCAAAGCTATTTTGGAATTTGGTTGTTAATTGAAAGTTATCGTTTTATTAAATACTAATGATTGAATAATTTAATTTAATAATATTGTAATCAAATTAAAATAAATTTCTTTAATTAAAATTAATAAATCAATTAAGCAAAGTGTGGGTTATTCGTGTGAAGATTAGTGTGGGTAACCGTTAGTTAGGCTAGACGATCTCTGTTGCACTGCAGTCTTTGTTGGTTTCAAGAAAAAAAAAAAAATTTTTTTTTTTGAAACGCCCTAATATATATATATATAAGTTAAGCAGCATTGAGCGTGGTTAGTAATTGGATGGGTGACAGCGTCGGAGTTATAGCTGTAAAATCATCTGTAATGATTTTTTTTTTGGTTACAGGATTAGGTACGACCAAATCAAATATTATATCCCTAAAAATAACCACATATTTAATTAGGGATAATGATACATAATTTAATGTTGTTACATGTAGTTATATATGAGTATATAAAATTATATATAACTTATATATGATTATATATAACTCATATATGATTATATATAACTTACTAGCTGTTACCCGCCCGCTTCGCTAGGCATTTTATAAAATTGTATTTTTAGATCTAAACTTGAAATTTAATTAGAGTATTGTTTTGATTTTCACAAATTCCAACTTTTATCGAATTAGCATATACACTTTATCCATGTAATTATTCCAGCTGATATTGATTGTAACTTTCAATGTGCAACCATTATAATGTTTGCGAGACTTTTTTTCAGAAATAAATAATAATTGACACGAAGAAAAAAATTTGAAATCAGAATTTGGAGTCTATAGGAGCTATAGCTTAGAAATTAAAAATTTTTAATGTTAACACCCACCTTCGCAAACCCCTGTGAGATGAGCTATCGTAAAATTTGCCCATAGACTTTTTCTACATCTCTTACAGAAGATTCCTACCAAATTTGGAGTCGATAGTAGCTATAGTTTAAAAACGGTAATTTTTCATTATTAACGCCTCCGCAACCCCCTTTGGGGGAGGAATTCCTTAAAATCCGTTCTTAGCTGACCTCTACATGGCGAAAGTAATATTCCTACCAAATTTCAAGTCTCTAGGTCTTATAGTTCCGGAGATATCGTGATGAGTCAACCTATCTATAGAACAGCTCCTATATATATATAGATATAGGTATACAAATACATAGAGTGATCATATACTGGTACTTGATCATCTATTAAGGCTTTTACCTTATATAAATTTTTCAGTTTTTTTATATTTAATGCCTTCGTATTATCCTTTAAGAATTGAATTTTATAATTTTTTAATTAACGCCCACGCAAGGATTTGTGAAGGTGGCATTTCATAAAATTCATTCTTTACAGCTCAAAAACTCCAAAAAAGCATTCTGGCCATGTTTCAAAGTATTAATAGCTATAGATTGAAATTTACGAATTTTTTCTTAATTTGACGCCCACGCACGGGCACGCTAGGGGGGTGGAATGTCACAGAATTCGTTTTTAAAAAATTTCTAAATGTAATTTGAAACATTCTGACCAAGTTTTGAACTATTAAAAGCCATAATTGAAAAATATGAATTTTTTTTCGTGAACACCCCCGCAACCCCCCTTGTGGGTGGAATTTCGTGAAATCCGTTCTTAGCTGACCTCTACTTGGCAAAAGGAATATTCCTGCCAAATTTCAAGTCTCTAGGTCTTATAGTTCCAGAGATATCGTGATGAGTGACTATCTATATCTATAGAAAGTCTCCTATATATATATAGCTATGTGATTATATATAATTAGACCTGGCCAATTTCCAGGTCTAATTATATATCAGTTATATTATATATAACCATATTTAATTAGGCAAAATCATTTTTTCCCGGGATGACATTTCACATGCTTCTTCGGTTATAATTTCAGCGTATTCTAAGTTCATATGCAAAGATAATTTTGATTCTGCACCCAATTGTATACTGTGATTGATTCCTTTCTGATTAAGGAAACGAAAGCTTAATGACAATTGAAGATTCAATGCGAGCGCATAAGTAGTATTTTTTCTACTCTTGACCACTCGAGCATATCTTGTAGATAACTGATGAAATGCTTCAAATTTAAAGCAAGCAAAATGCTTCAAAGGGCCTGAAGTTTTTATACAGAGATCATTATGTACTATGAGGTGAAATTTTGCAGGGAAATTGCCTGGAAATAGCTCACCATACAATTCATTACGAATTTTCTGCAATTGTTGGAGGTATAAAATTTCGTCCTCAGAAATGCTCGTTTTAGTTACTAAAAGTATAATTTCAAATAATGTGGAATACAGCTCCCAAACTAAATCATCAGGAGGAATCAGATCTCCTATTGTAACAGGGTAAAATGACCCTAAATCGATAAGTCACCGGAGATCGATAACTATTCGACATAGCACTGGCGCGTCTCGATCTTCGGGCCTAAAGGGAGAATAGGAGGGGGTAGTTTTGGGTTAATATAGGTGAGCCGTGCAGTGGAAAAGGGAGAAGTAGTGTGACCGCCAGACCTAGTGCTACGGAAATCGAAAAGGACCGACCCCCGGAGTAGTGACGAGACGAAGGAAGCCAACTACAACTAGGACTTCACTCCCGATTAGAGAGTTAGATCATCGTATTATTCGTCAAGGTATTAATTATTACTCTGTGGGAAAGAAGTGGACCGCGGTTTACTAATACTCGGTTACTTCTCCTAATTAATTGTCAATTAGATCGTTTAATCGACGATTATTTAATTAGTCAGAATAAAACATTTGTTAGTTTGGATTGAGTGATTTTCCGGGGGACTTATACCCGAGAGTCACTCAATGTGATGAGTCAACCTATCTATAGAACAGCTCCTATATATATATAGATATAGGTATACAAATACATAGAGTGATCATATACTGGTACTTGATCATCTATTAAGGCTTTTACCTTATATAAATTTTTCAGTTTTTTTATATTTAATGCCTTCGTATTATCCTTTAAGAATTGAATTTTATAATTTTTTAATTAACGCCCACGCAAGGATTTGTGAAGGTGGCATTTCATAAAATTCATTCTTTACAGCTCAAAAACTCCAAAAAAGCATTCTGGCCATGTTTCAAAGTATTAATAGCTATAGATTGAAATTTACGAATTTTTTCTTAATTTGACGCCCACGCACGGGCACGCTAGGGGGGTGGAATGTCACAGAATTCGTTTTTAAAAAATTTCTAAATGTAATTTGAAACATTCTGACCAAGTTTTGAACTATTAAAAGCCATAATTGAAAAATATGAATTTTTTTTCGTGAACACCCCCGCAACCCCCCTTGTGGGTGGAATTTCGTGAAATCCGTTCTTAGCTGACCTCTACTTGGCAAAAGGAATATTCCTGCCAAATTTCAAGTCTCTAGGTCTTATAGTTCCAGAGATATCGTGATGAGTGACTATCTATATCTATAGAAAGTCTCCTATATATATATAGCTATGTGATTATATATAATTAGACCTGGCCAATTTCCAGGTCTAATTATATATCAGTTATATTATATATAACCATATTTAATTAGGCAAAATCATTTTTTCCCGGGATGACATTTCACATGCTTCTTCGGTTATAATTTCAGCGTATTCTAAGTTCATATGCAAAGATAATTTTGATTCTGCACCCAATTGTATACTGTGATTGATTCCTTTCTGATTAAGGAAACGAAAGCTTAATGACAATTGAAGATTCAATGCGAGCGCATAAGTAGTATTTTTTCTACTCTTGACCACTCGAGCATATCTTGTAGATAACTGATGAAATGCTTCAAATTTAAAGCAAGCAAAATGCTTCAAAGGGCCTGAAGTTTTTATACAGAGATCATTATGTACTATGAGGTGAAATTTTGCAGGGAAATTGCCTGGAAATAGCTCACCATACAATTCATTACGAATTTTCTGCAATTGTTGGAGGTATAAAATTTCGTCCTCAGAAATGCTCGTTTTAGTTACTAAAAGTATAATTTCAAATAATGTGGAATACAGCTCCCAAACTAAATCATCAGGAGGAATCAGATCTCCTATTGTAACAGGGTAAAATGACCCTAAATCGATAAGTCACCGGAGATCGATAACTATTCGACATAGCACTGGCGCGTCTCGATCTTCGGGCCTAAAGGGAGAATAGGAGGGGGTAGTTTTGGGTTAATATAGGTGAGCCGTGCAGTGGAAAAGGGAGAAGTAGTGTGACCGCCAGACCTAGTGCTACGGAAATCGAAAAGGACCGACCCCCGGAGTAGTGACGAGACGAAGGAAGCCAACTACAACTAGGACTTCACTCCCGATTAGAGAGTTAGATCATCGTATTATTCATCAAGGTATCAATTATTACTCTGTGGGAAAGAATTGGATCGTTTAATCGACGATTATTTAATTAATCAGAATAAAACATTTGTTAGTTTGGATTGAGTGATTTTCCGGGGGACTTATACCCGAGAGTCACTCAATCGACCTTGCGGGATAAATTCTTTCTAAATTCCTCGGGAGAATTTTTAATAAACTAAAATTGATCAATTAAATCAATTAACATCTAGAAAATTCGTTTAATTAATTGTTATAATTTTATAACAATTAACTCAAGAAATAGTGATTGATTTTGTGCTTGAAAATAATCGACAAGCATTTTTACTCGTGGAATTTTTGGTCGAGCGTCGGTATATTTTGCGTCGCAATAAATTCCAAACACCTAAGGTCAACGACAACCAAACTAGCAAATGTTCTAGCTAACAAAATTGATTGTTTCTACTTTTGTCGATTTTTACAATTTATAAAATTATCTGGAAATTATCGAAAATTATATTAAGAATTATTTATTGAAATTATTTGATATTGTGAAATATTTTTATCACGTTAAAATTAATTAATTTTGGGATTAAGTCCGTGAATTTTAGATAAGTTAAAATTTACTGAAAATTAATAATTAATAGCGTGGACATTAAGTCCAAGAAATTAGTTATTTCGTGTTGAAAATTTTACTGCGGAATCTGGTCATAATTAACTAAAGTTTTTTCGTTAATTTTATGTTAATAATTTTCACCTCGATTATTAAAAATGTTCAGATTAAAATAATTATCAAAATAATTCTCTGTTAGGAAAGTTTTATGCCGGCAGATAATTAAGACCTCTGTCCACATATTTTAATTGATTGATTCAAGACATCAAGACTTTTGTTTTAACAATTATGGTTGTAACATTAAGATCATGACATTAAAGTAGTCAGGAATTTTAATCTAATCTTATCATTTTTATCTATTTAATATTTTAATTCAAAAGAAAATTGGCAATCGGAATTCGAAAATTGTAATAGTTAGTTCAAAGCTATTTTGGAATTTGGTTGTTAATTGAAAGTTATCGTTTTATTAAATACTAATGATTGAATAATTTAATTTAATAATATTGTAATCAAATTAAAATAAATTTCTTTAATTAAAATTAATAAATCAATTAAGCAAAGTGTGGGTTATTCGTGTGAAGATTAGTGTGGGTAATGTGTGATAGAGAGTGTTAATAGTGTTAAGTTAGTCCTGATTAGCCGTTAGTTAGGCTAGACGATCTCTGTTGCACTGCAGTCTTTGCACAGAGTAATTCGTTGGTTCTGGTTAGCCGTTAGTTAGGCTAGACGATCTCTGTTGCACTGCAGTCTTTGCGCAGAGAAATTCGTTGGTTCTGGTTAGCCGTTAGTTAGGCTAGACGATCTCTGTTGCACTGCAGTCTTTGCGCAGAGAAATTCGTTGGTTCTGGTTAGCCGTTAGTTAGGCTATAGTTAATAAGTGGTCCTGGTTAGCCGTTAGTTAGGCTATAGATAATAAGTTTTAGATAATTATAGAGTGAGTGTGTGAGTGAATTTAGTTAATTTTTTATAAGCGCTTAAATTGTTAAATTTATTATTTTTGGGTTGTTAATAAATATCGATATATTATTAATTAATTATTTATTCTTCAACAGCACCTTCCTCCATTCTCTCTACCCTAAGTTATAGAATTGTCAGCTCTGGACCGGTTCCAGGAACTGTGATTAAAAATGCTGGTGGCGCCCTAATAATTATTGTTGTTTGTAAAATTTGTTAGTTTATTTATCAATTGATTAGGGGCCAATCTGAGCAGGTAAAACTGTTGCACTGTAATAATTCCAAAGTAATTGATTAAAGAAGACATCTGCGCTGCTGTCATTATTAAATGTTTGCTTTGAATATGTCGCTCATCAATTATCGGCATACAATTGCCCTGATCGGCATCAGAGTAGACGAAAAATTTAAGTCTTTCATTTATGTGTTTTATTGTGAAGTATTATTTCGTTACACAATGATTTATAATTTGGGCCATATCGTAACGACAAACTCCTAAAAAATAATCGTGCATGATATCACAGCTCTGATTAGTTGTGTTGTGAAAAATAGTAACTTATTAAATACATATTTCTTAAAAGTTCTTGTTTTTCCACATTAAAGTTACGACAAGCATCTTTTTCTATTTGACAAAAGTGACAAAAATAGTTAGCGCGAAAACTTTTCACAAATCCAAATAAACTATTCATGCCTAAATTATCGCCTAATAAAGCAATAACCACAAAGTGTATTTGATACTCTTTGCCACTAAATCGACGTCGGAATTGTAAGTCCGACTTTCTTTACACTTACGTAGTATAAAAATGGTCAAATTGTTAAAATATGGATTATTTAATGAGAATTTTGCCGTATACTCTAATCAAAATCAAGTCTGCTAAAAATTAAACCGATACAGTCTGTTCTGATAATAAGTATCGGAATCCTGTTTCCGACATCGAAAATTTTTTTTCGACGTCAGTAATATTTATGACTCGCAATTATTAATGATATTTACCTATGATTTGTTAATTGAATTAAATGCATTTAAATTGATAGAATCAACTTTTTTCCTATACTCAAGTCAATAAAATCAACTCTGTCAAAGATTGAACCAACACATTTGGCGTTCGGCTCGTTGTAAGAGGCCTGGAGAAATTCCCGCAATTAGTCTGGGGCCCAGATAGATTAAAGGGATTCGAATCCAAATAGATAGACAAATGGAAGTTTTATCGTACGTAAACAAACTCACTTATACTTAAAATAAAAAGTACCTAAGCAGTGAAAAAGAACATTAGTGACACGGATCTATCTCGAACAGAAAGATTTTAGGGTAACAATGTCCAAGTAAATTTTTTGTAATGCTCACTTTAATAATTCCAAACAATTTATAAAAAATTGAATACTAAATAAATAAACAATAAATAAAACTTACGGTTATTAAACAATTAGATAAAATTTTGTATAAACTAAATTTGTGTTCAACAGTACACTCTATATATTAAATAATTAAAATCTTAATTTTATTAATAACACCTGTCCCTCTAATCTTTTGGGTTTCTGATTTAGTGGTTAAAATATTACGTGCACTAAAATAAAATACTCGTAACTCGTCTGTCCAATAAGGACATCATCTCATCACTTTTTGAAAAAAAATTTTAAATCGGGTAATTTAAAGATAAATAAAATATATTTTATTATTTTCCTTGGGGAAATTTTTCTCTGAAATAAATCTTAAAAACTCTGAATAAGACTTTAAAAAGATCTTTCTCTTTCTTACTAAGTGAGAAAAAGAGTGATTAAGTCCTATTAAGTCTTAATAACTACGCAAAACTCTTCAAAAGTCAAATATTCTCTGAAATTTCGGACTTTTTTGAAGAGTTATTAAGACTTCTTGCGAGTACCACAGAAAAAAAAGAGGTAGAAATGCAAAAGTGATAAGAGCTTTTAAGAATATTGATGAACGGAATAAATTTTTTTGATTTTCTGCATGAAAATTAAAATGTTTGAAAATTTGAGAAAAGTATTAGCTACATATATTATAAAAATCCTGAAGATTCGAATTGAAAAAAAATCGGGTGTTTGTTTCAAAAATCTAATATATTTTTATACTGTATCGGTAACATAAATTCAGAACTCTTACACAGAAGAAAAAATATTCTTGAATCGATATATACACTGAAAAAAAAATTAACTTGAATCAAGAGTAAAATTCTTGAACCAAGAAAATAATTTTAAAGAAGCTCATTGTCTTGAATCAAGACAAAAAATTCTTAAATCAAATAAAATGTACTTAAACTAAGTGAATTTTCTTAGTTTAAGAATTTTTTAACTCAAACCAAGAAGATGAAATTCTTCAAAATTATTTACTTGATTCAAGTAAATTTTTTTTCTGTCTACATTCGAAGAGCTTAATATTCTTGATATGAGTAGAAAAATTCTTGATCTAATCTTAAGAGACATATATTGCAATATTATGAATAACGCTGTTAAAGTTGTGTTTTTTCTTTTTGTCTTTTGAACTTTCGAATTTTTTTTTTTTTTATTTTTAAGTTTCTGCAGGCATCGCTAAATTATGTGTATAATTTTCGAGCTAAATTTCTCAGATTCAGTAATTTATAATTTTATATCTTATAATTTAAAGTATGTACTAATTATTGTATAATGCCGAGTGGCGTCAAATAAATAAATAAATATCGAGCTTGGAGTTTCTATTCAATTATTAGTATATTACATATCTAGGCCAGTAAAATAAGAAAAATCTCAGATCACAAGTAATTGTTGGCCAAGGCGAAGCCGAGGTTGACAAACATGTGGTCTGAGGCTTTACTTTTTACTGGCCAAGGTGTGTATACTATTTTTCTGCTCGACGTAGCCGGAATGTAGCAACTTCGTTTAGCGCAGCGGCCAGGAAGTTGCCACTTTTCGGCCAGAGGGCCGAACTTGATGTCACCGCGCACTGTGACCCGTCGATATTTTATGACTAGAGGGTAGTCCTTTAGTCGATATAGCAGGGACCCCGTGACAAACTAAAAGATAAAACTGGAGCTGTATATGAGCGAGGTAGCGATTTATATTAAGAGACAAATTTCTCGCTCACAGATGCTCACACCACAGAGGTAGGGCAGCAAAAGCGTGAGCGCTAAATTTTATTATTTTTCAACACGAACATTTGTGAGCGTAAGCTAACCAAATTTAACTGTAGTGATTTCTAAAAGCACAAAAGTAAAATTGTTTAAGCTCCAGTAAAAATGGCAAACCATTTACCAAAATTATTTTCTGTAAATTTGACTGACCCAGAATCAAATTGAAGTTACACAATTTCTGTAACCGCTGATGAAGCTAAGCCTCTTGAAAGAGGTATGCATTTTATTATGAATTTGAATAAATATCTATGTAGTTTTGTCCTTGCTTGAAAATTAAATTGTATTTTTAGTTAGCTAGAAGTATAATTTATTCTCAAGTTCTATTTCTTAACATTTAAATGACGAGTAAATGAATAAATTTCTTCGATTGAAATGCTATTAAAAAAAAACCCTGGGTTTTTCTTTCATTTTTTGTTTTTTGGTGAAATGTGTTTTATTATTTCTAGACATAGCTTTTGCAACTCTAAAATTGGAAGAGGCTAAAAATATTTTTATGACATAATAAAATTTGTAGTTGATTTACAATAACAATTACAGTTATTTTTATTACATATTTCTTATAATTAATTGGTCACAAATACGATTCCGTTTTTCGACACTTTCAGCTTATAATACTCTATTTTGACCATTATCGTTTATGTCATTCATATTTGCATTTTCTTCGACTATTTCGTCAATGAGAAATTCATCTTCTTTCAATAAGCATATATTATGCAATACACAACAAGCTATGATGTATTCAGGTATTAAATCTGTTCGATTCATATCTAAAACAGTAAGTAAGCTGCGAAATCTTTTCTTAAGTAATCCAAATGCACGTTCAATAGCTATGCGTGCTGAAGAATGACAAAAATTGTAATTTTTTTGTCGTGCTGATAAGTGTCCATTATCCCGATACGGTGTTAGGAAATGTTTATGGAGAGGATAAGCCGCATCACCAACTAGATGACAATCATTTGGAAATTTTTCTGGATCGCTGAGATAACCATGCACTTCTGATAAACGGAATACTTGTGCGTCATGTACAGAGCCAACATTACCAGCATAGCAGTGGATAAATTTACTTTGAGCATCACAAACAGCCTGTTTTGAAATAAAATGTTAAAATGAAAATATTTAAGGATTATTATTGCACGTGACTGCTCACTTACTTGTAATTGAATTGAATGATGTCCTTTTCTATTGACATAAGATTCCGGATGTTTACGTGGTGTAGGAATATTTATATGCGTTCCATCAATTGCACCGATAACTTTAGGAAAACCGCTTGTAGCTTCAAATTGATTAGAAGTTTCTTCAACCTTTTCGTTTTCAGGCCAAGTTAACAATACACATATTACATTTCAAAGTCGATACAAGGCATCCCGGTGAAGGGCTTATCGGTTGAGAGGCTATGAAGCAAAAACAACCCTGATTCCCCGTTACCCGTTACAACCATGGTAGGCATAGAACCTGCCATCGACAGTTGATAAGGCAGACATTTGAAAGATCTGTCGTCGGCACTAAGGCCATACGATCAGCAAAAAGTTATTCAGAGTCACCATAATTAACGATGGACGAGCCACCGATTGGTTTTGATCTAATAAAAGCGTTCCTTCCATCTCTGGTCGGAACTCTGGTTTGCATGTATTAGCTCTAGAATTACCACAGTTATCCAAGTAAATGTGGGTACGATCTAAGGAACCATAACTGATTTAATGAGCCATTCGCGGTTTCACCTTAATATGGCGTGTACTAAGACATGCATGGCTTAATCTTTGAGACAAGCATATGACTACTGGCAGGATCAACCAGGGAGCTTCGTTCATGTTTTATTAAAAAAAACATTTAGAAATCTCTTTTCTACACTAATACAAACATGTTAGCTTCCATCATATAATGTCCAACTAACAGTTGTAAAAGCGGTGCTGATTTGAAACATAAGTTTCTAACAACACTTTAAATTTATTGATAATAACTATTTATTCACGTATAAGTGAAACAACATATTCAAACATCCTCTCTGATTTTGAAAAACTTCAACTCTCGCTAGATATTAATTCTAAGCGACGTGGTTATTTACACGTAAACGTGCTTTTATTATTACAATTATAATATTCTTGCTCGGAAACAAGTGAGTCGATAACTCAGTATTGAATAAATGTATTCTTCATATATGAAGATATACACATTAATAAACGCCGAAGCGATTACCACATAAGAGTCATTCAGTCATAGACATCGACCCGTGGCTGTGTTGCGTTCAAATATACTATAAAGCCTCTAATTGGCTTGAGACACTACCATGTCTCTAAATTTGATATATTCTCTGTAGTCGAGCAGCATATAGTATACATGTTACTATACTACTACTTTCAATTCTTTCAACAGACTACTCTTTCATATAAATACGAGCAACGAGGGGCTTTAAGCTTCACAAAATATATGACTCAGCTTATTCCCCTCCTGGGCGGATTCTTCAATAATACCATGTACTACAGCTGCTCACTAACAGTTACGTTCTAAATTTGTACATTCAACATACTTAATAACTTAAAACTTGAAGCATTTCAATACTTTATTTATTTTATTTGGTGATAAAAAATTTTAATCATTAACAAATTCATCATTTTTCCTACTATAAGTCATTTACTCTTATTATAGTTCTTTTAATTTGAACCTACCAACAAATAATTGAATTTATTGAAAAAAACAAACCAAAAAAAGTACTATCTGTAATATGGATTCCATATATAATCATCATTATTATTCACATTCAATACCATATATTAAGCATACTATTAATGCAACGAATCAATACTCAACTCCAAATTAACCCAAGCTAAACCATGTTAATTTTTTTTTTTCATCAAATTGTTTGTTTTTTTATGTACTTGAAAAAACAAAAATTTGTCTGAAATTTTATCCGAAAAAATGAAAGCCAAAATATTTTCCAACTTTTGAAGGCGAAAAAGCTATTCAAATCATTATTTATTTCTTTCACGTCATTTTTATCTTAAATAAGGAGGATTCGTCTCGTAGTAGTACGTAAAAAATTGGAAATGATCGGAATTTGTAATCAACCGATTTTCACTTTCTTGACAGCGATCGACGTGGTTTTGTAGGGTCTAATAATTGTTTTGTTTCATCGAAAACGATCTAAAAAGAAATCTCGAAGTTATGTAAAAAAAAAAACACTTTTTTCAAAAGTTTTCAACAACGATATCTCTCGAACAAATTAACCGATTTTCACGCAGTTTGCAGCAATCTATGCAATTTTTTAAGTACTATGAACAGTATGTTAACATAAATTGATCAGATGAGAAATTTTAGAGTTTTTCTTGAAAAATTCCATTTTTTCGTTTTCTTTCGTTCACGATATTTCCTGAACGAATGAACCGATTTTGACACGGTTGGCGGTGGTCGACGTCGTTTTTAAAAGTTGAGAGCTGATTGGTTTTTGAAATCGATCGATAAAGCCGTTTAAAAGTTATTCCAAAAAAACCACTTCTAAAAAAATTTTTTACACATACTTTTACACACACACACACACACACACACACACACACACACACACACACACACACACACACACACACACACACACACACACACAACGCGCGCGCGGCCGGACGTCGAGTAGGGAATAGTCGAAACGGCTTTCTAGGACCTCAAAAAATGGAGATCTGATGAAAATTCGCATTCTCAACATTGGACCGAAATCAATTACTTTTTATTCTTGCTAGAAAATATTTATATATTCCTGCGTCAAGTTCTCCTTCAGAAAGAGTTTTGTTAACGGCAGAACACATTATCTTGGCGAAATGAAGTTGCTTGTCTCCAGAAAATGCAAGTATTCTAATACTCGGGTATCATAACAGAAAAATTTTAGAAAAATTGTTTGTTTAAGTAATAGCTTATTTAATTAAATAATTTGACGAAGCGTTAGATGTTAAATGGATTTAATTAATTTCTTATTTAATTTCTAATTCAAGTTCTATAAAGTGTTAAATATTAAAAAATCGAGCTAATTTAATTAGCCTGTTAAGTCAGATAATTAGCCAGACCAATTTAATCAACTGGCTAGGTCGGCAAAGACGATCGGTTAGCTAGCTAACTAACTAGGCTTACTTTTTTACTGGCTAAACCGAATAAATGATATAACCCTGTTAACAAATAAACCATTATACATTTAACAATTATAATTTCATTGATTATATAGCAAAGTTTATGATGTCAACATAGTAATTTCAAGTATGAGAAAATAAAATATGAGTACACAGTTCTTTTTTTCATAAATTTTTTCGGATAAGAAAGGCTCATAACAATCAGCTTTAATAAAAAATATATTTTTCTTCAGTATCAAAATCTGAATCTAGTAAAGGTCTTCGTTTAGTCGTTTAGTTGCGTTAACTAGGTTGCTCATCCTGAATTTAAAATAGATAGCTTCATCATCAGCATAAAACAAGTGAATGCAGAGACTCTGTTCGAGCCGCGATTAGTTTATCGCAACTATTTATATTAATTACTATGATGTTGGTTGACGATTCTTTGAAATAGAAATAAAATGCAGCAAAGTAAGTTTATGCTGGTTTATTTGACAAATGCGTGTAATTGGTACAAGTGCTGTTAGCGAACTGAATTTTTACAACTGTTTCTTAAAAATGATTGAAGTTAAGATGAGGCGTGGAAGCGGAAAGTGAGAAAAATGGGAGGAATGGAAATTAGGCATTTCATAGGCCCGGAGGAAAATACAGAGGACGAGAAGGGAAATTTGGAAAGCCATTGGACAATTAGCCTCGTCGTGGGAGGGTCATTACGGGCCCTGATGGACGCGTGGTAGGATCAGAGTTGAGGCCCGGTTAGGTATAGGATGGAGACTATGATTTATGACAGAAATAACAAAAATCGTAATGACAACCAGTTTCCAAAATATAAAAATTACGGACAAAGGTACTCAAGTAAAAAGTATATGGTTATAGTAGGATTAAATTGTAAATGAGGAGGCGTGGAAGCGGAAAATGAGAAAAATGGAAAGAATGGAAATTAGGCATTTCATAAGCCCGTAGGAAAATACAGAGGTCGAGAAGGAAAATTTGGCGAGCCATTGGGCAATTAGCCTCGTCGTGGGAGGGTCATTACGGGCCCTGACGGACGCGTGGTAGGGTCAGAGTTGAGGCCCGGTCAGGTATAGGATGGAGACTATGATTTATGACAATATTAAAAAATATCGTAATGACAGCTAGTTTCCAAAATATAAAAATTACGGACAAAAGTACTTAAGGAAAAAGTATATGGTTATAGTAGGATTAAATTGTAAATGTTTTGAGATAAGCGTAAATGAGGGTTTGGGAAATTCTGGATGGGAAAAACCTACGGCGAGACATATTTTTTGGGAAACATTTAACCTTAACAAAAGATAAACTTAAGTAATATTGAGTATTGGGATAAATTTTAAGTAGAATTAATAAATTGTACGAACTAATATTCTCGAGACGGAACAGACTCAGAAAGGATTATTTACGAATAATAAGAACAACAGAGGGTCCAGAACACTACCTTGAAGCACTCCAACAAAATACTCCCGTCATAAAGAAAAGTTCTCACCATGGTGAGAAATGCGCATCTCTTATGACGTATTTTCGCTCCGAGAAGTACGAGTAAGTCCAGCGAATTATCTCTATTGAAAAACCCTATTGATAAAGCTTGCATAGTAGTCACAAGTGATTTACTGAATCAAAAGCTTTAGTTAAGTTCAAGAACACTACTATAGCGTTACCATTTACTCGTATAGTCCTATTAGTCGCAGCTAGTTCAAAATAATTGATAACCTCCTCAAGTGTATGACGTACATTTTTAATTTCACAAAATAACATGCTATGGTAATATGTGGTTAGAATTCAGATAGCCAGCAGTATAAAATTAATTTCCGAAATATTTGATGTGCCAAAGATGCCTCAAAAAAAATTATTGTACTCAATTCTCACTTAGTTTATAAATATAAATAATCTTTACACATCCTACTCATAAAAAAATGCATGATAGAATCTTATGTTATTATATAAGCTCATGTTATCTTTTTCTATAGAGTAAAATACTTTTGTGAGTGCTGTACATAAAAGTATCATTGAATCAGTACGGAGCCCCTAAAGGAAAATATGTAATAAGTATCACTTATAGGTAGCTCTAATCTTTACTTTCTCATCTCTACTTTCACACTCCGTATATGTTCTTCTTTGTTACCTTTCTAAACAGCTCATCTATTCGAAACTTTGTCATGATCTATACTAAGCGTTTGAGACCAAAAAAATCTTTTGTTGCTTACGCGCTTAAGTAAATTGATATCTATGTTTATCTATTTATCTTCTTACTTTTTATACTCATCTAAGTTTGTTTTTCTTTACACTACAGCTTAACTGCATGCTATATAATTTCAATAAACTATTTAATGTTTTTAGTTACCCAAAACCTTATAATCTTCCCGACTAGAAATGACTTGGGGATTTCCCTGGGTATACATCTGGACCGGATTGGGTCCCGAGAGGGCACACCCACAGGGGAAATTCCTATAAGGGCCCAATGAGGCCCCAATGGGGAATTCCTAATGTAAAAATGATAAGTTTTATTCGGTTTTTCCCAAAAGGGTTCTGTGTGGGGCCTGAGAGGGAATTCCCACCGCAAAAATGTTAAGTTTTATTCGGTTTTTCCCAATGGGGTTTTGTGTGGGGCCTAAGAGGGAATTCCCAACGTAAAAATGTTAAGTTTTATTCGGTTTTTCCCAATGGGGTTTTGTGTGGGGCCTAAGAGGGAATTCCCAACGTAAAAATGTTAAGTTTTATTCGGTTTTTCCCAATGGGGTTTTGTGTGGGGCCTAAGAGGGAATTCCCAACGTAAAAATGTTAAGTTTTATTCGGTTTTTCCCAATGGGGTTTTGTGTGGGGCCTAAGAGGGAATTCCCAACGTAAAAATGTTAAGTTTTATTCGGTTTTTCCCAATGGGGATAAAACTGCGTCGAATGCCACCAACCGCGTGAAATTCGGTTGATCCATTCAAAAGTTATTGCGATTTGAAAAATCCATAAATAGGGTTCGATGAAACTTCTATCAGACTTTTGAGTTGGGAGAGCTCAAATGCATCAAAATATTATCTCTCCGAACTCAGTGAGCTCAAAATATCACATAAATTATATTTTGAGCTCAAAAATCTTAAAAATGTCATAAGTACAATTTTAAGCGCTCAGGTATGGAATTAACGGAAAGTTGCAGGGATGGCCTTTAGGGTGAACCGTTTTCCTAATTTTTTTTCGTAGCTTATTTGAGAAATCTTAAAATGCACCGGTCTGAATCGGTTCAAAATCACAGAAAATCTAAGTTTGATAGAACTCTTTAAAAAGCAACTAGTTTGATTCAAATCGGTCAAGCCGTTCAATAGTTAATAAGCAGTTTACATACGGCCATACACAGCTTCTTAGGACCTCAAAATATCAACATCCGTTGGAAACTCGATTTTCGAAAAACGGGGTACAACCAATAACTTCCTAACTTTTGAAAATTTTCAATTTTCTTAGCGGAAAGTTAAAAAACGAATCCGTAAGTATTATAACATTAAATTATTCAAACAATAGAAAAATAAATTTTACATCCATATTCACTACACAATAAAAAATTTTGTGTTAAAAGTTTTTATGTTAAATATTTAACACTTTTTTGTGTTGATTTAACAGAAAAAATTTTTAATTTGCACTCAAAAGTGTTAAATATTTAACGTAAAAATTTATAACTAAGTTTTTTGACGCAATGACGAAAAATTTTTTACTGTGTAGTTTTTGAAATCGATTCTTAGTAACTGACAGATGTCTTTGTTGGGGATCAATTTTTAGGTTTACTTTTAAATAAAATGAATACAATAAAGTTCACAGTACAGAAACAAACATGACAAAACAAAGTTGTATTGTATGTTGTGTCTCTATTACAAAAAATAAAGATTAATCTCCATCGATGTGGGCAGGTCGGCACAAAATCGAATCATTCCCCTTTTTCTATGGTGGGGATAAAATTGAAGGCGTATCCTGAGAGGCGTGGTAACACTAGAGACTCAGCTTATAGTCAAACGATGAAACGATCACTACGCTTTAGTCCCTACTGAGACGTTGAATTGCAAGGTACAAACGCTGGTGACTATAGATCCTATAATACTGATCTACGAAAAAGTAAAGTTTATTTTGTTTGTGAAAAAATTATTAACTTTGAATGTGTTAATTGTAGTTATCATGCCTTAAGTTTCGTGAAATGAAAATTAAAATAACGTGAACGTGCAATCTCGATTTGTTAATTAATAACTTAATTGATGCAAGAATTTTGTTGAAGTAAAATAATAAACAATAAAAAAAGGTTATTCATATCTAATGATGATGCACGCGATGAGTGAACATGCTGGAGGTGTTGGAGGCCTTGGTGTAGGTGTGCTACCTTTTGACGGAATGGGTTTATATGAACAACCGCGTCCAAAATTCGTTTTTAAGATGCCAAGAGTTGTACCTGACCAAAAGGCTAAATTTGAAAGCGATGAGTTGTTCAGACGACTGAGCCGTGAATGCGAGGTATAGTCCAGTCGGCAGGGAAATATTAGGCTGTTTGTTTACGACTTTAAAAGTAGATGGTCCAAATTGAATTTTTTTTTTTTTTTAAATACTTAGAAAAATATGTAGATCAAAGTTTAAAAAAAATTTTTCGAGGAAATTCAACTGTTAAAAAAATAGCCATTTTGCAACTAGCTTTAGATTAAAATATCTCGGAAACTATGCAAAAGTAGTCGAGACATCTTGCGTATGAGCAAGATCACATCAAGTGGACCCCCCATTTGCCATTCATCAAAAAAATTCAGTTTATCGTGTCCAGACTCTCAATTTTTTATATTTTTATGGATTTTATACGAGTATTTTAAAGAATTATGAATTTCGCCTGTCGGTATTTGCGATGTCGGAAAGACATTTTCGATGTCAAGTTCTTTCTTTAAAGACAAAAAATAAATTAATTATCAACCATCGTAAAATGGAATTTCTCGGGGGGAGAGTCTCTATTATTTATAGTCTTATAAAATTTAAAAGATTACTTTTAAGATATATAAACCTTATCTGTCGAAATTTTCGATGTCGGAATAAAATTTCCGACCCCCGATTTCGACATCCAGTTTGTTCTCGGAAATACTGAGAATTAATTACTTTACCCTTCATCAAAGAAATTTAATTTATCGTGTCTAGCTTCTTACTTATTGATATTTTTAATAAATTTATAACAGTATTTCTAAGAATAATGAATTGTACCTGCCGAAATTTGCGATATCGGAATAAAATTTCCGATCTTCGATTCCGACATCGAGTTCTTCCTCAGATATACTGAGAATCAATTACTTTGCCATTCATCAAAAAAATTCAGTTTATCGTGTCCAGACTCTCAATTTTTTATATTTTTATGGATTTTATACGAGTATTTTAAAGAATTATGAATTTCGCCTGTCGGTATTTGCGATGTCGGAAAGACATTTTCGATGTCAAGTTCTTTTTTGAGAGACAGAAAATATATTAATATTCCAATCATCGGAAAATGGAATTTATCGAAGCAAGAGTCTCCATTATTGATAGTGCAATGAAATTTATAAGATTCTTTTTAAGAATTATAAATCTCATCTGTCGAAATTTTCGATGTCGGAATAAAATTTCCGACCCCCGATTTCGACATCCAGTTTGTTCTCGGAAATACTGAGAATTAATTACTTTACCCTTCATCAAAGAAATTTAATTTATCGTGTCTAGCTTCTTACTTATTGATATTTTTAATAAATTTATAACAGTATTTCTAAGAATAATGAATTGTACCTGCCGAAATTTGCGATATCGGAATAAAATTTCCGATCTTCGATTCCGACATCGAGTTCTTCCTCAGATATACTGAGAATCAATTACTTTGCCATTCATCAAAAAAATTCAGTTTATCGTGTCCAGACTCTCAATTTTTTATATTTTTATGGATTTTATACGAGTATTTTAAAGAATTATGAATTTCGCCTGTCGGTATTTGCGATGTCGGAAAGACATTTTCGATGTCAAGTTCTTTCTTTAAAGACAAAAAATAAATTAATTATCAACCATCGTAAAATGGAATTTCTCGGGGGGAGAGTCTCTATTATTTATAGTCTTATAAAATTTAAAAGATTACTTTTAAGATATATAAACCTTATCTGTCGAAATTTTCGATGTCGGAATAAAATTTCCGACCCCCGATTTCGACATCCAGTTTGTTCTCGGAAATACTGAGAATTAATTACTTTACCCTTCATCAAAGAAATTTAATTTATCGTGTCTAGCTTCTTACTTATTGATATTTTTAATAAATTTATAACAGTATTTCTAAGAATAATGAATTGTACCTGCCGAAATTTGCGATATCGGAATAAAATTTCCGATCTTCGATTCCGACATCGAGTTCTTCCTCAGATATACTGAGAATCAATTACTTTGCCATTCATCAAAAAAATTCAGTTTATCGTGTCCAGACTCTCAATTTTTTATATTTTTATGGATTTTATACGAGTATTTTAAAGAATTATGAATTTCGCCTGTCGGTATTTGCGATGTCGGAAAGACATTTTCGATGTCAAGTTCTTTTTTGAGAGACAGAAAATATATTAATATTCCAATCATCGGAAAATGGAATTTATCGAAGCAAGAGTCTCCATTATTGATAGTGCAATGAAATTTATAAGATTCTTTTTAAGAATTATAAATCTCATCTGTCGAAATTTTCGATGTCGGAATAAAATTTCCGACCCCCGATTTCGACATCCAGTTTGTTCTCGGAAATACTGAGAATTAATTACTTTACCCTTCATCAAAGAAATTTAATTTATCGTGTCTAGCTTCTTACTTATTGATATTTTTAATAAATTTATAACAGTATTTCTAAGAATAATGAATTGTACCTGCCGAAATTTGCGATATCGGAATAAAATTTCCGATCTTCGATTCCGACATCGAGTTCTTCCTCAGATATACTGAGAATCAATTACTTTGCCATTCATCAAAAAAATTCAGTTTATCGTGTCCAGACTCTCAATTTTTTATATTTTTATGGATTTTATACGAGTATTTTAAAGAATTATGAATTTCGCCTGTCGGTATTTGCGATGTCGGAAAGACATTTTCGATGTCAAGTTCTTTCTTTAAAGACAAAAAATAAATTAATTATCAACCATCGTAAAATGGAATTTCTCGGGGGGAGAGTCTCTATTATTTATAGTCTTATAAAATTTAAAAGATTACTTTTAAGATATATAAACCTTATCTGTCGAAATTTTCGATGTCGGAATAAAATTTCCGACCCCCGATTTCGACATCCAGTTTGTTCTCGGAAATACTGAGAATTAATTACTTTACCCTTCATCAAAGAAATTTAATTTATCGTGTCTAGCTTCTTACTTATTGATATTTTTAATAAATTTATAACAGTATTTCTAAGAATAATGAATTGTACCTGCCGAAATTTGCGATATCGGAATAAAATTTCCGATCTTCGATTCCGACATCGAGTTCTTCCTCAGATATACTGAGAATCAATTACTTTGCCATTCATCAAAAAAATTCAGTTTATCGTGTCCAGACTCTCAATTTTTTATATTTTTATGGATTTTATACGAGTATTTTAAAGAATTATGAATTTCGCCTGTCGGTATTTGCGATGTCGGAAAGACATTTTCGATGTCAAGTTCTTTTTTGAGAGACAGAAAATATATTAATATTCCAATCATCGGAAAATGGAATTTATCGAAGCAAGAGTCTCCATTATTGATAGTGCAATGAAATTTATAAGATTCTTTTTAAGAATTATAAATCTCATCTGTCGAAATTTTCGATGTCGGAATAAAATTTCCGACCCCCGATTTCGACATCCAGTTTGTTCTCGGAAATACTGAGAATTAATTACTTTACCCTTCATCAAAGAAATTTAATTTATCGTGTCTAGCTTCTTACTTATTGATATTTTTAATAAATTTATAACAGTATTTCTAAGAATAATGAATTGTACCTGCCGAAATTTGCGATATCGGAATAAAATTTCCGATCTTCGATTCCGACATCGAGTTCTTCCTCAGATATACTGAGAATCAATTACTTTGCCATTCATCAAAAAAATTCAGTTTATCGTGTCCAGACTCTCAATTTTTTATATTTTTATGGATTTTATACGAGTATTTTAAAGAATTATGAATTTCGCCTGTCGGTATTTGCGATGTCGGAAAGACATTTTCGATGTCAAGTTCTTTCTTTAAAGACAAAAAATAAATTAATTATCAACCATCGTAAAATGGAATTTCTCGGGGGGAGAGTCTCTATTATTTATAGTCTTATAAAATTTAAAAGATTACTTTTAAGATATATAAACCTTATCTGTCGAAATTTTCGATGTCGGAATAAAATTTCCGACCCCCGATTTCGACATCCAGTTTGTTCTCGGAAATACTGAGAATTAATTACTTTACCCTTCATCAAAGAAATTTAATTTATCGTGTCTAGCTTCTTACTTATTGATATTTTTAATAAATTTATAACAGTATTTCTAAGAATAATGAATTGTACCTGCCGAAATTTGCGATATCGGAATAAAATTTCCGATCTTCGATTCCGACATCGAGTTCTTCCTCAGATATACTGAGAATCAATTACTTTGCCATTCATCAAAAAAATTCAGTTTATCGTGTCCAGACTCTCAATTTTTTATATTTTTATGGATTTTATACGAGTATTTTAAAGAATTATGAATTTCGCCTGTCGGTATTTGCGATGTCGGAAAGACATTTTCGATGTCAAGTTCTTTTTTGAGAGACAGAAAATATATTAATATTCCAATCATCGGAAAATGGAATTTATCGAAGCAAGAGTCTCCATTATTGATAGTGCAATGAAATTTATAAGATTCTTTTTAAGAATTATAAATCTCATCTGTCGAAATTTTCGATGTCGGAATAAAATTTCCGACCCCCGATTTCGACATCCAGTTTGTTCTCGGAAATACTGAGAATTAATTACTTTACCCTTCATCAAAGAAATTTAATTTATCGTGTCTAGCTTCTTACTTATTGATATTTTTAATAAATTTATAACAGTATTTCTAAGAATAATGAATTGTACCTGCCGAAATTAGCGATATCGGAATAAAATTTCCGATCTTCGATTCCGACATCGAGTTCTTCCTCAGATATACTGAGAATCAATTACTTTGCCATTCATCAAAAAAATTCAGTTTATCGTGTCCAGACTCTCAATTTTTTATATTTTTATGGATTTTATACGAGTATTTTAAAGAATTATGAATTTCGCCTGTCGGTATTTGCGATGTCGGAAAGACATTTTCGATGTCAAGTTCTTTCTTTAAAGACAAAAAATAAATTAATTATCAACCATCGTAAAATGGAATTTCTCGGGGGGAGAGTCTCTATTATTTATAGTCTTATAAAATTTAAAAGATTACTTTTAAGATATATAAACCTTATCTGTCGAAATTTTCGATGTCGGAATAAAATTTCCGACCCCCGATTTCGACATCCAGTTTGTTCTCGGAAATACTGAGAATTAATTACTTTACCCTAAATCAAAGAAATTTAATTTATCGTGTCTAGCTTCTTACTTATTGATATTTTTAATAAATTTATAACAGTATTTCTAAGAATAATGAATTGTACCTGCCGAAATTTGCGATATCGGAATAAAATTTCCGATCTTCGATTCCGACATCGAGTTCTTCCTCAGATATACTGAGAATCAATTACTTTGCCATTCATCAAAAAAATTCAGTTTATCGTGTCCAGACTCTCAATTTTTTATATTTTTATGGATTTTATACGAGTATTTTAAAGAATTATGAATTTCGCCTGTCGGTATTTGCGATGTCGGAAAGACATTTTCGATGTCAAGTTCTTTTTTGAGAGACAGAAAATATATTAATATTCCAATCATCGGAAAATGGAATTTATCGGAGCAAGAGTCTCTATTATTGATAGTCCAATGAAATTTATAAGATTCTTTTTAAGAATTATAAATCTCATCTGTCGAAATTTTCGATGTCGGAATAAAATTTCCGACATCTAGTTTGTCCTCTGAAATACTGAGAATTAAATTATTTAACATTTATCAAAAATTAAATTTATCGTGCCCAGAGTTTTAATTCGATATATTTCCATGAATTTTATGAGAGTATTCCTAAAAATAATAAATCTCATCTGTCGAAATTTGCGATATCAGAATTAAATTTCCGATCCTCGATTTCGACATCGAGTTTTTGCTTCGATGTACTGAGAATTAATTAATTTTCCATTCATTAAAAAATTTAATTAATTGTGCCCAGAGTCTTGATTATTTATATTTTTGTGGAATTTATTAGATTTTTTTCAAAAATTGTGATTTCCACATGTTGAAATTTGCGATGTGTGAATATAATTTACAACTTATAATTATGTAACGTTCCTAATCAAAGTGACTTTTGTTGTTTATATGATGAGATCATCGTAAAGAGTACTCAGTTATCACTATAGTTTCATAAATAATAAGTGCATCTAAATTCAAATTTCGACATCGGAATCGCGCACATTCCGACTAGTCGGAGGCGTCTACCAGGGATATATTGCAGGAATAAGAGAATCGTATTCAGTGTTAATATCTAATATACCCCACTGAATAGCATAGCACACATCTTCACTCGCTAATGAATAGCAGACTTGAAAAACTAGGCAGATTTTAAAAAATAGTTCTAAAGCTTTAAGAAACGTTGGTACTTTGTATGAAATAGAATTTAAACGCACGTAGAATATTTCTAACGATGTGAACGTAGTGCCTTGAACAATAATAAAGGGTTTTAGTGACAAGCCTTTGTCTAATAAATTTTTTAAGTGGTTTTCTACCGTTTTCTTTAATTTTGAGAAGTTTAGTAAAGAAATTAGTCCAGGTCGTTGTAATTAAATCCTCTTTTACACTAAATAATTTGAATAATCACGTTCAATCTATAAATAATATAAAAACTATATTTAAATTTCATGTTCATCAACAAGATGATAAAATAAAAGTTATTATGTCCAACATTGAAAAAGTATAAGGATTTCTTTGATTTTCTTACTAATTCTACTCCAATGGATCCTTTTAAAATTGGCCAAATATTGAAAATTTCTTCAATATCTGTGTAAATGCTGTTTTTTGCAATCGTCCTTTCTCAGAGAATACGATGAATCCCAATGTTCATAAACTTGCTTTATTTCTCGATTGTGCACTAACCATGTTTTACTTTTTTCGGCTATAATAGAAAAAATATGCTATTATAATACATATTATTTAAAGAAATTAATTAAAGTATTTGTACATTTAATTATTATTTACCTTTCAAGAACTCTTCAGTAGAAGTACTTTCCTGCTCGACTTGTTTCGTGTCAATGTCATTTTTTGCACTAATAATAAAGGTTCTTAAATTTTTATATTTATCCACAAGTTTTCCTTGAGCAAGTTCAGATCTATTTTTTTTTTAGTTTTTTTTCAACACTGGTGGAAAATAATACAGTTCTTTACACTCCGTAGGAAAAATTTCAATGATTTTGTCTGCCATTAAATCAAAGTCATCATTTTGAAGATGCCTATAAAAACAGCTAGGTTTAAAATTTTATTATCAATTTAAAAAATTATAACATAAGTCAAATTAATCTTACGTGTCCTTGTAGTGTGAAAAATGAATCACAATTATCGTTACTAAGTGAGACTGACAAGTAACAGATAAAGTTTTTTTTTTTGCGCATATATAGATAAAATTGCATTGCCTATTGGATTCTCGCTTAAAAATAACTTTAGATATGTATCTAAAACCACTTGACATGCATTTTTAGCTAGTTTAATTTTTTTACGACGAGGTTCAATTGACAATGAATCTTGCACTCCGAAGTCTGTGATTTCAGTCAGATAATCAATTGAGAGAATATTAGATTCTTCAGTAATTTGATATAATGCAGGTGTCGTTTTTACATTGAGCATAGAAAATTTTTGATTAAGTGGATCTGAGATTATTGAGGCGCTGATTGGAAAAATTATCTCTCTTTCACCAGTGTTTGGTTTGTTACTTGTTTCAATCTATAAATTGAAGAAAGTTCTTCAATATTTTATTTTAAAGACATGTATTTATCAGCATACATTCTTTAATTGAAAATAATAAAAAGAAATAAAAAAAGGATTATACAGTATAAGGATAGGATAGGTTTGGTATTACATGCATGCTCTCGATACTTCTTCTGAAGTTTCAATCTTAAGCGCATTTCTCCAATCACACTAGCTTTGTCCGCATCAGCACCATTTAATAATAATTCGTCAAGAGTCTCAAAGTCATCAATTCCTTTTTCTGTGAAATTAATAATCCAAATTCCATAAAATAATAAAATAATAAAACGGCAATTTTAACAACTCTAGAAATATAAATTAGAAATAGGAAATAAGAAATTTTCCTCATAAATGTTTCCAATAGAAAGTTGTTTTTTTTTTATTCTTATTATTATTATTTAATTATTTGTTTATTTATTGATTTATTAATGTTATGTCCAAAAAATACAATCTTAGAATTCGGTAGCTGGACTGTCGGAGGTTCGGATAACAGATGAATTTCCTTAACAGAAGTATCGTTAGATTTTTAATTTATGGTTTACGAAGGTGAAAACCCCGGAGAGGGCCCCTTGGAACAGACAATCGACCTCGGAAATAATAATAATAACCTCCACTTACTATTACGAATCTGACTCGAATAATGATTCAGCCTTGGATTAGACGTTTGTCTTTATCTTCTTCCGCTGCTTAGCTGCTTTCTTCCTCCTGCTGACTGGAGATCGAAGATTGAAGGTTCTTAACTTAAAAATGATGATACACTTCGATTCGAGTTTTTAGTTTGTATATTCTGATTAAATGGCCCTATGGGCAAACACGTCTTAATTTACACTAATCACTTATTAACTATTAACAATATAAAATGATGATTGAAAGAATATGAGTTCGTAACCAGAGTAACGACTCCGGCAAACAAAAGTTCGCCGTTTAAAGTTCACAAAGAAAAATATAATTTGAGAGGGGGCCAGGTCACCGGAACTGCGGAAATCTCGATTATCGTAAGGACGAATCGTGGCTCGAAGAATCACTATCACAGAACTCGGAAATACCGTTAAGGAAATCGAAATGGATAGTTAGGGAAAAGATGACTAATTAAGTTAATAATTGAAGTCTGCCTATACGTGTCGGGGTATAGGACTCACCCGGGCTTTAAGGCAGAACTGTTACCTTGTAAATAAGCTCGTGAATTATGGTGTTCGCGGTTTTTATCACCTCGGTCGCGATTTACAAGAGGGGCTACTAATTAAACGATTGGTTTCTTTGATAAGGTCCCGAGTCGAAATTACGCCGACATAGAACCTCCCCCCACGGAAAAAATATATATCCAGGGATATATCTCTTCAGGATATATCCTGGTATATATTCCTGGATATATACCAGGATATACTCAATTTTGCCGAAAAGATATATGATGGAATGTCATATATCCTAGTATATATACCACCACAGACTGTCAAGTATATATACTGAGATATATTTTTAAGATTTATCCTGGATATATATTTCAATCGCCCCTAGTCTTATTGCGCAGATATATCCGAAGAGCACAAGCTAAGATATATCCAGATACATGCAGAATATATACGGAATATATCCCGAGATATATGTAGTACATATATATATAAATACATACATATATAAACTTTTGAACCAATAGTGTTTTCTGACTCAGCTCGGCGAGCTGAGTAAGGATTCATGAAAATTTTTTGTAAATTCCGACATGAGAACCGCTGCAATAGTTAGATTTCTATGAAATCTACTAATAATACTCACGAATTAGATTCTGATGTTGATATTCGACGTCGTTTGGATTTCCAATAACATAACGTTCTCTTTGGGATTGGTATAGAACTACCGGGTTTAAGATATTCTTTATAACACCCTCGCTTTTTTTGATCCATAATGTAATGGAGTAGATTTTTTTTTTAATTTCCCGCGAATATACTCCATTCAAAAAAAATCTTTTGACTAATTTATTTATTTTTTTTTTTTTATTATGTTTCTTGTGAATCATCCAAGGTACTTTTCTTGGACCATATTAGGGCGCCACTTAATTTTAGCTTAAAATTAAGAAAAGATAGGAAACAAGAAAATATATGAAACGATTCCGACTAGACAGTCCTGCTGCGTGAGCCTCGACCAGGAGTTCCGTGGGTGGGGTCGTCCGCGGGAGAACTCTAGGCAAACTGCAAAAGGAGTCAAGGAAAGTGAAAGATTCCTTAGACAAAGATTTCTTATATTTTTCTTTTACCTTTTTAATAGGAATTTAATTAATGTCCCTTTTGACTCTGAGACAATTGTATAGTTCCAATTTTTCTGTACTATCTCTTAGTACACAATAACAGATTTGTGTTGTCGTTTCAAATTTCTTATTGACAGTAATTACTAACGTTTTATAATTCTAGTAATGCGCTTTTTTTTTATATATAAAAAAAAAATTTTCATACGAGCATACTCACAAAAATTTTGACTTAGACAACAGCCGCGGAAAAATAAAAATATTAACTAAAAATTCACAACTTACAAATCGTGTGTTGCCGCTGGTAAAATTACAAAATTTTTCTTTTACTTATTACCAAATGGCGGACCAGGGAGCAGCTTGGATGACGAGAGTCTCTGCGCGCTGTATTCCTTGAATTCTTCGCCGACACCAGCCGGCTGGATCCCCAGGGGATTCACCTTCTGTTGTAGACTTTCTCTCGGGAGTGACAGAGGTAGTTGACAAGGCTTGATGAAGCCGGCTCGCAAAATTTAAGTGTATCCACAGCTCTTTGGCTGAGTGTGGACTACACGTGGTAACTCCAGTGACTGTTTTTGGGGTTATCTTTGTTTTCTTGGAGCCTCGTAGTTAGACGTATCTCTTTTGACACGAGTACGACCTCACTACTATCAGGATACGTGGTACTTGACTTGCCAGCGTATAATATAATTTTTCTGACGTCCAGAAAACGTTTTTTTTCAAATTTTAAATTTTATAAAGAGCTCACGTGCTTTTTATTCCACCATCTTTTTTTTTGTTAGGTTCTCACTCCCGTCCGTCTTCCCCGACTCTCCTCTTCGGTAGTCTCCGTCCCGGCGCGCTGGCTCCCCGGCGGCGACGATTAGAGCGCGCGAAAATTAAAGTTACTCCATAACAATAATGTCACAAACGATTATTATTGATAATGAAACAAAACGATACGGACTTAGAAAAAGTTAATTCATAACACTGAGAAAAACAATAGTATGACTATTATATAGTAAACATACGTGAAAAGAGAAAAAACATTTCTGAGTTGATAAAGTAGAATTTCAGTAAGTAAAACAGTTGTCAGTTCAGTACCAACTTAAACTTTTGCTTAGTAAAGTGCCATACTGATTAATTTATTAAAATCAAACTTATCGAAAGTAATTATAATAAATTGAAAGAATTACAATTAATGTTAATAAATATTTAGTGTAACAAAAAGTTCTTGTAAATATAATAGCTTACCGTTTAGTGGATATATTGTCACAAATTGCCGCCAAAATGGAAATAAAAATGGCGGATGTTGCGTTAAACACGAGGCTTTCCGTTTAATATTTAAAAATTTCTGGGGTGCTACTCGACTCGAAAGTTTTAGACGGCAAAAGATATTAAGTTCCCAGCGAAGATTTTTTGTTTTATTAGCAATGAGCAACAATAAAAGGTATCAATGAATTAAATTAACTTTAATTGTTATAGTTTTAAAATTATCAACAATGATCAAAAATCATATCTAACCTTTAAAAATTACAACTATAAATCAATGTTTATTTATCAATTTATTGATTTGATATTTGTCATTTTTTAATAATTTATTTATTGTTAATATATTTATGTTCTTTTTAAATTTATGAATAATAAATATTTTACTGTTCAGAACTAAGTGGTGGGCATTGGTTAAATGGGTCGGTGGAGATGATGACAAGACAATGACCGTAGGCATCAACGTACGCCACATCAAAGATTTTGACTTGGATAAATTCCATCAAGAAAATCATGACCCTCTGACGGTCTACGTTGTAGAATGGCATGACACTAAAAAAATGCCATTAGGTGGATGGAAATGCTATCATGCTATGATCATTGATGTCTCTAGTAAGAATGTTCCTTATGATATTAGGTATTAATTTTTGTGGAATGAATTTTTTAATATTTCTTTTAATTGTTACAGAATCTATAGAGACATTAAAAAAAACCTGAATGCGCTTGAGGGTGTTAAATCTCCTGGTCCGTCAGTAAAACCAGTTGAAGTTATAAATGATAGCTCCAGCGATAATATTAAGGAAATTGAAGAAGAAAAGGACGGAGAAGTGGACAGTACAAAAAAGAAGTTGCGTTTTTCTATAACTGGTGATGAAAAAGATTCAAACGATGTGGTAGTGCTCTCTATAACAGAGGATCTCAATAATCCTGTGAGTACACTCAATTTATATGATAAAATATTGTATAAATTACATATGTATACCCAGAATGTTACTAATTAAGATTCATTTGTCGCTTAACTATACAGACACTGATATCTAAAGCTGAGCATGGACATTCAAGTAAAGATAATTTGATGAGCGGTAAGTACACTGATAAAAAAATTGACTTGACTCAAGAGCCAAACTCTTGAACCAAGAATTCCATTTTGAAGAAAACAATTTTCTTGAGTCAAAAGAATAAATTCTTGAGCTAAGAAATTATTCTTGGTCTAAGAAAATTTTCTTGTTTCAAGAATTTCTTCTCTTGACTCAAGAAAATTATTTTCTTCAAAATGTAATTCTTGGTTCAAGAGTTTGGCTCTCGAGTCAAGTCAATTTTCTTATCAGTGTATCTAAATTTATAAATTTTTACTTTATAATACTAATAATATTTTGATTTTTTTTCAGAAGAATCTCAAAGAAATAAACGCCCAGTCATTTCACAACATACCTGTGATACAGACCAGAAGAAACAGAAACTAAAACAAAGCAATTCACCAAAACTGGTACGTTTGTATATAAAATTATATTTTTATACAATAAAATTATGTTAAAAATAATTAATCTTAGAATAAATGAATTTTTGTTTTAATATAGAAAGAACTTGGTCATCAAGGATCGGGAGTATGGATCAGTAGAGAGCAGTGGAATGATGCTAAAAGTAAGCCTTCTTTTGCAGCTATGACTGCGTCGTTACTGGCATCAGTTTTCCCTAAAGAAATACTTTTGAAAAGTAATTACAAAGGAGGTGCCTCTAAAAATACTGAATAAAAAGAGGTGAAGTATGATGCACTTGACGATAATCTTCTGAGACTGATTAAAAGTACCGTATAATTTTTTGATAAAAATATTTATTTATTTTTCAATATAAACGTTGTTACCTGATTAATTGAAAAACCTTGGATCAGCTGTTTTGATTTTATTATTTGGAAATTTATAATTGAAAATTATATTTTTAATTAAATCAGTTCCAACTGCACATTCGATATAAACCAAATTTTGATAGAATAGCTAAATTAATAACTTAATATTTTATGTTTAATTGATAAGGTAAAATAAAAGAGACTATAATTGAAATTAAAAGTAAATAAAGTCTTCACTAATGTAATTCCTAATTTGAATGAATTTAATGAGTACAAAGTTTCTTTGAGTAAATAATTTTTAATTTTTAAAATAATGATTGAAAAAATTTATTTAATATTTATTAAATATTAATGCCACTAAAATATTTGAAGTTTATATTTCTTCCCTAATCATTATATTTTATTTAGAAAGTATTATATGAAAATATTAATTATTATAAATAGATTTGTTTACATAATTAATCAATAATTTACCATAAAAAAATTATACTTGATAAGAAAAATTAAATTCTATTTTTAAACCTAAAAATTTATGATCATAATAATAATAATAATTATAATATATACATACATACATACACTGCAGAAGCAGCTCAAGAAAGGTATAATGATTTAAAAAATGGCCCCTTTGGAACAGCCGTCAATAACACATGCGGAAAAGCAAGAAGTAAACTGAAAGAGCAACAGCAAGTACGTATTTAATAAAAAAAAAGTAATTGATCCATCACAATAATAATTATAAAATTTATGATTAAAATAATAAATTAATGATTAATAGTAAGTATAATTAAACAGGTTAATAATAACAAATCGCCTTTTTTTCTCTTTAATAAATTCTATTCAACTTTTTGTATCCGATATTTAATTTTATATTTTAGCAGCAACGAGGTTTTAATATCTTTTATCATTTTTAAACTGCAGACTATTATAAATTAAAAAAAAAAAAAAAAAAAAAAAAAAAAAAGTTCATAAGATTTACAGATATTCATAAGATTAATTACTATTATAATATCTCTTGTAGTTAACTTTTATAAGTAATATTATCTTAATTATAATTATTATTTTTAAATTAAAAACAACTCAAAGAAACAACTTGTTTCAACAAAGTATAAATAAAAAATATTTTCTTCAGTTAACTTAACGAGATATTCATCTTTACTTTGAACAAAATATAATCAGACAAAAATGACCAAAATTATTGTCCAATATTAACACTGCAATTGTATTAAAATATATATCCAAGTATATATCTCAGTTGGTGCTCACTGGATATATTCAAGCAATAAGGCCATGGGTAATTGAAATATATATCCAGGATATATTTTAAGATATATACTGGATATATCTTACATATATCTTAGGATGTCTCAGCCTGTGCTCACTGGATATATCTAAACAGTAAGGCCACGGGGGATCAAAGTATATATCCAGGATATATTTTAAGATATATTCTGCATAGATCTTGGGATATATTCTATATATATCCTACATATATCTTGCATACAACTCGGGATATATACTACATATATCTTGGTATATATCTCAGTCTGAGCTCACTGGATATATCTGCGCAATAAGGCCATGGGCGATTGAAGTATATATCCAGGATATATTTTAAGATATATTCTGCATATAACTTGAGATATATTTCAGCCTGTACTCACTGGATATATCCGAGCAATTAGGCACTGTTTTTTTTTTTTTTTCGTTTAGAGAAGTAAATATTAGTATTTTCTCTCCGTGAATTTTTAGTACAAAATTCGAGATGGAAGTCCGTGGCAAGAAAAAATCCACAAGAGTTCATACAAAAAATTTAAAATATGCTTATGTAACTATCACGTTTATTTTGCAATGTTTGAAGTTACAGAGCAGTGCAATAAATCATGGCCCGGCATTTTAGTACGATCACCAAGCCATATTGAGTCAGAGAAGCTTCATATGAAGTAAATAGCGACAAGCTCTTTCCAATGAAAAATAAATTTTTCGTCATTCCAACTACAGAAATATGATTTTTGAGAAATTTTTCCAGGTCTGAAGTATACGATTTCAAGACAAACAACACTTCAAACGCTTTTCAGAGCGAAGAATCGAAAACTCTTCAATACACTATCTTTTTTCTTTCTGTTTTCCTTTTCTACTTTGTAACAGAGATCGTTATAATACTACACTGAAAAAAAAAAAATTCTTGACTGGAGTGTAAATTTTCTTGGCTCAAGAAAATATCAAAGAAGATTGAAAATTTCTTGAATGAAGTCAAAGTCTCTTGAGACAAGATAAATTTCTTGAGCCAAGAAAATTTCTTCTTGCTCCAAAATAACTTTTGATTTCCTTAAAATTTTCTTGGCGCAAGAAATTTTTTTTCTGTGTGTATAGCTCAATAAAAAATTCTTATTATTCCTACAATCACTTTCTTAGAGGGGCTAAAATCAGAAGAAAAAGTTTACATATACCGACACATGCAAATAAGTTTAACCTTGATTTTTTATATTAATCATATGCACAATTATTAAGATTCTAGGTTACTTTTTTCTCTCACGTTAACTTTCCGGGTTATTATTACAAAAAATTTCATTCGATACCTGGGTGTAAAGTGAGGAATATGGTGCACTTCAATTTGCGGAACTCGCCTTGAAGCTTATATTTACATCCACCACAGATACATCACAGCTTCAAGCTTCTATCCCAAATTCTAGCCTACCAATAACCGTCACTTCAAACATATTGAAAATAATCAATTCATTCATCGTACCCAGTAAAATATTTTCTGTCATTGAGTCAAAAAGTTTTTGATATTAAGCTTTTTGACGCAATGACGCAAAATATTTTACTGTGCACCACACATTTAATTAAGAAATTTTCAGTCAGAATCATCGATTGTAGTTGTAAAATTTACCAATCAGTAATCGAAACCCATTAAATACCAAATATAATTTTCAATTAAAAAAAAATGAATTGCATTCCAATTATAACAATATGGTAGTTTGATATTACATGCTTTAACCGTTAATTAAAACATAAAAATTGAAATATTGTTGAGAATCATTCGAAAATATGTGATCGGTATTGTAAAGTACTAAAAATCGCGAGAAATTTTATAGTGGTAAGCGGGTATTTTAAAACGTAAAACGTACATTCACATGCACATACACTCGAATCCCTAGAGAAATATATATAAATATATACATATGTTGTTAGAGAAGCAAACGAATTGCGCAAATGGGCCTCTGGGATTTTCGGAAAGCAATATATGACGCCATTTGGAGCATTTGTGAAAATATAGAAAGCCGCGGGTTACCGACTACGACGTATCGTTGATTCCACATGCTAAATAAATATCTATTAACGTCGGAAAATATTTCACTGCCGATTTGATTAATGTTTACTGACAACAAAAACTTTAACATTATAATTTATTTTTTTTGCAAGAAAACGTAATCAATTATTTTTTTCCATGTTGCTATTTTCGTGAACAATAATTTAGTTCTCTTACAATGGCAGGACTTTTCTTCTACGTCATTTCAGATGCGGTAAGCTTGGTGTTGAATTTTTAAATCTGAATACAAGGGAACCCTTTTAGTAAAATTGTGTTCTGTCCTTTATTTTTGCTGCACTGAAAAAAAAAAATGAACTTGAACCGAAAAATGGCTTCATAAATTATTTTTTTTTTTTTTTTGTAAGAAGAAACTTTTTCTGAATAATTTTTCAATTATTACTTGTTGTTTTTAAATTGATTAAACTCTGATTAAAAAAATTTTTTAAATTGGAAATCCACTCCATACAGAACTCAACATTGCAGAATTTCATTACGGATTCATCATAATCAGATGTTATTCATAAAAAAAAAGCTCGCAACAAAAAAGAATGTCAACTCTCCATGTTAATTATAGTCACCCGGAAAAAGAGTGATATTTTCTTACCATAATACACGAAAACTCATCCATATTCATATTTTTTTAGGAATTTTTGTTCCGTCAATAGAACAAATAATTTTTATCTAGAGTTTTCCCGCAATTGAATTATCGGGCAAGTTATTCCAAACAAAGAATCATATTTTCCTACTCACCTCCTTTATATTCAATAAAATTTTATTAGTGGATTGAAATATTAAGCTCCTCACATACGAAAATTATTGCTTTTATTATTCAACCGAGCGTTCCGCAATATTTTAGCTGGGTGGTAATTATTAATATACGATAATTTAAAATAAACGAAATCCATAAAGCCGGGGTAAGATTTATTGGAAAAGTTCGGGAGTAAAAAAAAATTACCGCTGGAAAGTGAATCATGTTTATATCAAGTTAATGAATATTTAAACATTGTTTGCGAAAATTGTCTTACGAGTTCTTAATGGACCGGCGCGTAAGTACGAGTTAAAACAACCCGAATAATTAATTTTTTTTCCTTCGTTTACTTCCTGAGACTTTCTTGGTTACTTAAAAACACAGAAAAAAAAATAAACAATAAAAATATTAAAAATAATAATAGAAAAGGCATTTACGTTTAATTTATCATTGTGACACTTGCCGTCCATTTAAAAAAAATTTAATCTCGATTTTAACAGCCGTCAAATATTATTAGAAATAATAAATAAATAAAAAAAATATCAAATCGTAATATTAAATTTAATTAAAATTATCATTATCAACGATTTAACAAGAAAATTTAATTAGCTGTCAAAATAATATACGTACATCAAAGTTTAAAGCTGTGTAGCATTAAATATCGATCTAACTGTCTAGCGGTGGCTCTCTCCAGAGAAACACACAAGTCCGGCTGACATATAAAACCAATTCTCCACTGAATCGCGGCTGAAAACTGTCACTTCGATATCCGTTGAAATAATTTTGATTTACTATTAAAAAAACATCAACATTTTTTGTCGTTAATTAAGTCACAAACTAAATTATAAGAAGAAATAAAATCTCCAGAATACTCAACTATGTCGCTCTAAAAAATTCATTTTTTGTGCCTCGAATTGTTTTTTTTT